>PPHD01010171.1:0-19898 GCA_002909625.1 Bambusicola thoracicus
GTGCAGGACACATTTGCTCACCACCAGCTTACTGATGCTCATCCAGTCCTTTGAGCAGTGGAGCTGCCCCCAGTCAACTCCCTCTCCATAGATTTTTATTTTACACTCTTTGCTCTTTGCTCTATCATGATGTCATGTGGTAAGGATTATATCCTTGGCCAGTTTAGGTCAGCAGTCCTGCTTCTGTCCACAATCATCTCCTTGTGCCCCCCTCAGCACACTTGCTGGCGATGTTATTCTGTCTTGGTTTAATCTTATTTAATTATTTAACCAGTAAACATCTTTATAAGGGTGAGTTTTAACATTCTTTTTTTGCTTCTTAGGGGGACAGGGGTCCAGTTGGTTTCAATGGGACTCGAGGAGATAGGGGATGTGCAGGTGCCCGAGGCCGTAAAGTAAGTATGTCACTGAAGTGTTTCTTAATCTTGTTTTCCATAAAACTGCTCTGTGCTGTTTTCCTGAGACATGGATGGGGAAAGCAAGACCTCCAGTTGCAAAAGTATGTAATTTTTGCCCTCCTTTTGAGAGGTACTTTGTGTAACCAAAGCATGGTCAAAGGAGTTTGCTGACTCAGTTATTACCAGTGGCTTTTCCATCACCAGCTCCAGCTTGGCCTAAGGTAAAACTACAAATCATTATAGGATGGAAGTAATAATGAAGGCTGTACCATCTTCATAAAGGAAAGGGATCAATCCCCAAAGCAGTGGTAATACTGAGCCCAGAGTGCCTTTTCACATCAGGCTGGTTTATCCTGCTTCTAAAGATTGTCACCAAATTTAATCAGTGTTTCTTTTCATTTTTAGGGATCCAGGGGTCATCAGGGAAGTCAGGTATGTGTTTCCATGTGTAATCAATTTTTCTTTGAGGACAATAGTGTTCTGCTTTATTTTAATTCATGCTACCTTGTAAGATAAAAAATTAAACAAGGAAGAAACAGGTTAAAAGCATGAAAGTATTTTATTTGCTGTTAATATGTTTGTATAAGAATTAAAGTGTGAGCTGTTAGTCTTCTTCACACTGAGAATTTAGGATGGTTGCAGTCATAATCAGCTAAGCTTAATTTACAGAAAAGGAATTTATTCACTTGCTAGTTTAGTCATCCGTCAAGGTAGTAGTTCAGGTCAGACAAATATCATATTCCTTTTGTAGATATGAATGAGGAATGTTGAGGAAACAGAAGAGAAGGGGAAGGAAAGATTTTGACCAACATTTGTGGATTTAGACAGTTCTTCACAGTCATTACTAATACTTTATATATCACTTTAGTTTTTCCTCAGGGACTTTAACTAGTTGGTTATAGTAATTCAGTTCAACATATAACCTACAAAACAACTGTGTCTATAGACTCTGTCAGACTGAGACTCTTGCTCGCTTAACTAGCGCTTAAAATATCCTCTTGTGCCGTATTTAGTGATCTGCTGAATACCTTGTCAGCTTTCCGTAATTATTGTTGTTATTTTTTTTAACTCTCCAATATACAATTCATAGTTACAAAATGATTTTTATAAACCCACAATACAAACCTGTAAGCTAACTATATTTTGGAATATACATAGATTTTGAAGGTAGTGAGGTTGTGAAAAACTGTATAACAAAGAACAACTTAAGTCCTGGAAAAGATCTATAATTTTATCAATTGTTCTTATTAACTGTTCTTCGATATGAGTTCTTTTGGAAGCTAATAATTCTTGAAAAATTCTTAATTATTACTTTTAAGTTGTAATTATTATTTTAAACTATTCTTGCTAGCCATTACTACACGCTTTTTTTTCATGTTTCCTAAAGCAGAGTCAATCACTTCTTCCCTGATAAGATACAAGTGAATTGTTGCTAATATGATGGGTTTTTGTTTACTGTTGTAGGGTGAGCATGGTGAGAGTGGATTTGATGGCATTGATGGAGAGCAGGTAATCTTTGTTTGAATCATAAAGTGCAATTACAGAAACCTATTTCAGGGTTCAGTAGTACAGATCTCTGTGCCTTTGAATGGATTTTAAAGCTGAACAGAAATTCAGTTGTTTAGAGAGAAACTTAGTTGTTTGGAGTTGCATGTGTAATAGAAGTTGGATCCTGCCAGGCAGTATTTGAGAAGCACATTTATCAGAAAGAACATCTGTTACTTTTTTTTTTTTTAATTTCCTCTTTTTTCCTTCTTTACGAGTTTAGGGAGATCATGGATCTCCTGGATTTCCTGGAGAGAAAGGCAGCCCTGGAAAACGGGTGAAGTATCCTTTATAAGAATGAGATTTTATGAAAACATCTGTCTGAATTGTGATGCTATCTGTAATGCCCGTGACTTGTTCTCTAACACATTACAGTATCTAGTACATATAGCTACCCGTTCTCTACTGTGATGGCTCCTGTTGCAAATCTGTGTAGCTCCACTGACTTAGATCTGTGTTCTCTTATCTGGCCTTCTTCTGCCATGGATACAGTCTCTACCTATACCAGAATTTCTTATATTCTTTTTATGACTTCAGGGCAGAAAAGGACCCAGAGGAGAACCAGGTGAACAAGGAGAACCTGGTCTAAGAGGAGATCATGTAAGTATATTTCTTTTTGTTTTTCTTTCATTTTTGTTCTGCTGAACCAATTTTGTGCCTGGTTTTCATGATGGGGCTGCCTGAGCTATGATGTGATACATAATTTGAAGAGTTTTTCATGTTTCTAGATGGCACAGTAGGGTCCAAAATGTGTGGTACGATTCAGGAATTCTGTACTCTAGTGGCTGATGGACTGGTCTGTTTTAATATATTGTTTGGAAGCAGATGTTTAAGCCTTGGATCTTCTGGTTGTCCCTTGCATTTCTGCAAGGAGTGTTTTATTTATTTAAATTTGTCTTTATTATGAACAATGTAACTCCTGTTGGAGGTATTTATTCCTCCCTTATGGTTTCCATTATAAGAGGAATTTCACAATAGTTTAAAATCCCTATTGACTGACTCTTGGTTAGAAATTTATAATGATACAAAGGTAATTCACTTCTTCATGCTACCACATCTTTTTTTTTTTTTATGCTCCCTATATAGATGACTAAAATTTCACTGGAGACATTGTATTTATCATATCACAACTTTGTCTTCTCATATATATTTCATAGACATTTGTTTTTCTGAAGAGTTAAGAGTAAAGTGATGACTCCTGTCTTCTAAAGCTTATAAAAGAGATCAGATGTCATGGTAACTTGTCTTCTTCGAGGAATCAGGATTTCATGTATGTCTAGCATCAGGTGGCTAAATATAACTATTGTAATATAACTTCATCTGAGAATCGGTAGTTAGACGCGATCTTAGTTCAATTTCCAGATTGTTCAAAAACCAGAACAGTTTCACATTTTAAGAGTTTGATTTGTTTCCCATTGGTAATACATATTTTCACCTTTCTGCAGAGGAGAACTGTGGACTTTGCAGAAGTGCCTATAAAGTGTTCTTGCAAGCATATTTTTTTAAATAGCCTTTATGAATTTCTTTTTTGCCACAATGATAAATCTCGTTAATCCTATTTCCATCTGTAGGTAGAGTAATAAAGGTGTGATCACTGAAAATGTTGAGTGTTCTACTTAACTTTTCCAGGGAGATCCTGGGATTGACAATAACATTGCTGGTCCTAAGGGTGAAAAGGGAAAACCAGCATGGCAGGTAAGCAAGTAAGTCTGTATTAAAGAAGAATGAGGATTTGGATAATCGCTAAGTTGTATTTCCTATCTAGTGACTAAGCAGCTCTTTTAAATTTGCCTTTAGTGCATATCTGCAATACATAAAACTTTAAAATGAGCTTGATGTTGATTAAAACAAACAAACAAACAAAAAAAACCACTAAAACTTTTTTTGCAGCATGCAAGAAAAATCCACTGTTTTTAAAGCTTTGATTCTACTTAAATGAGTAGCTGTGTATGTATGTCTTTGCAAAATTTGCTGAAAGTAGTAGAAAAACTCTGAAGGTCACTTCTCAGAGGATAATTGTGCTTTGACTTTTTTGGCAACAAGCCTTACTACTTTCTCAGCTTCAGAAGTCCACCTGAAAGATCATAGTCAGTAAAAATGTTTTCACAAAAGCTTTGACAAAATATCAACAACTGCTCGGTTGGAATTCAAAGCAAGCATGATCGCTGTGGTTTGTAATTTCTTTCTATAACTGATTTGCAGATGATGACTCAGCATTTAGCATGATGGAACTGGTTGCAGTGAAATTGCTTAGGAGAACAATCTAAGAAGGATCATCAAGAGAAGAAAGTGCAATTACAAGAAAAAGAAGCAGTATTTGAGTGTCTGTTCATTGTTTTGTTTTTCAGGGAGACCCAGGACCACATGGACTCCAAGGAGAGCAGGGCTATGCCGGTCCTGATGTAAGAATAGTAATTAATACAGAGTGGAAATAATTGATCCAAGATACAATGGGGTTCCTACTGAGAGGATGAACAAATCCTGTTTTTAATCCCACAAAGAAAACCCCTGCAATGAAAAGGAGCAAAAATCTATAATTCTAACAGTGAAGCATACTTGGCTTCAGTAGCTAATGTTTTTTGTTTGTTTTAAATCAGAAATTTGCTATAAAGCTAATTTCAAGTCTTATTCATGTGAAATTACAAGCCTTGAATTCAATGCAGTCTTTTCTATGAAGCTTACTTGTTTTGTAATTTCATCACAAATGAATTTATCCCTTCTTGCTTTCTGTGACTGTAAATTCCATGTCTGCTGATCTTTTTAATCCACTGGGGACTGGAACCTATGAAGGCACCCCTTCTAGTTTGTCAGAAAGGTCCCTAGTGCTAATGCATGGAGTCACTATCTCTTCTAAGCTGCAGAACATTCTGAAAGCCTCTAGTGATGTGAAGTTTTATAATCACATTCACTTGTGTTGCTGAGCAGTGTGTAGAGGAAAGTGATGTAGGCCCTTTGGCTTAGAAGGAGAGTAGTGAACTCATTCTATATTAGCCAAAGAGCAGCTGACTGTGAAGGTATTTTACAGAACTCTGTTGAGATGTCTTCCCTCTGCTCCCACTAAGGGCCTCTTCCTTGGTAAATACAATACTCATGTAAGGATTTTTGTCCCAAGTCCATTCTTTTCTCATTTTTACTTTAAACAAATGGGTTTTTTCTTTGTAAATGATCTCTGCTTTATATAAGTTGAATGTATTCAATAATAAATTATTTCTCGTATTTCTCAGTGTTCTGGATGTAATCTCTCATCCCACTCCTTTCTAGGGTGCAGAAGGTCGAAGAGGCCCTCCAGGCATCAAGGTGAGCGGCTAACACTGCTGCTGTTTATCTGTATGCATCTATGGGTCCAGCCTGAACTTTTCTTGCTCTTAAAGGAGAAATTTCCATGTGATCTAAGACACAAGTTTTCAGCAGTAGAAGTCAGCCTTCCATGGATGATATATACAAGAGGCATTCATGACTTGAAGAATTTAGAACAGGAAAGAAGAAGGACATATTTCACTGAAATAAAAGGGCAATTAGTTTTATTATTAAGGCATATTTGGGAACATAAATAGAGGAGAGGCTTGCTAAAGATGACAGGCATGAGTGGAGATGCTGCAGTAAATGGCTAACAGTTTTCTCTTCCTTTGCTGCATGCATACAGGTCTACATGATACTTCCACACGCTCTAAAACTCACTCCTGTAACGAATGGCTTAATGTAGCAAAGAATTATCTTCCTATGAGCAGCAGGATCTGACTGTGTAAGGAAATATGATATGGACAGTTCTAGAAAAGGAAGGTTCTGTACTAGAGTATTGTATGGGTGTATGGCAAACAGGTATTGGATTGGAAAGATTATGCTGTTACATAGTAGAAGCGAAATAAAAATTGTACCTGTGTCCTGGGCTTGCCAAAAGGTTCCCAGAGGGAGGATCTCCAGATAGAGATCCTTCCTCCTGGGGAGTCAGCCCTTAAATGGGGCCTAGGAACTGCATTCATCTGTGTCCCTGCAGCTGACTCAACGCTCACCTCAGGTGGTCAATCAGAGGTTCAGACTGTGATTCAACAGTTCCCATACAAGTATAAATCAATCCATCTTTTAGATGAAGGTAGATATTGGTGGTCCTTGGCTATGCCATCTAGTAACATGCTCAGGGTCAAATTATCATGTAGAGAGAATTGACCAAAATTATCCCAGTTACTGCATAATGATTCATATTCGTTTTATTAATAAGTAAAATACACTGAACATCAGTGTATTTTACTTTAGTCCTGTCAACAAAATTGTAAACTTTTCGCCATATCCTGAAAAGGACAGTTTTCCAGGTCTTACAGATCCATTAATCTGTTGCTCTTTTGTGGTTAAAAAAACAAACAAACAAAAAAAAAAAAAGAGGAGGATTAAAAGGATACTTTCAGTAAGAATAAGAAATAAACAGTTTTAAAAGAATCTAAAAGCAAAGCTGGTTATTCTGAAGACAAGTAGTCAGCAGACAGAAGGAACACAAGTCGTGGTATAGCCTTAGAGACATGCTTGTCACAGACATCAACAAAGCTGCAGTCTTTGTACTGTGCTCTCAAAACAAAACCAAATAGTAAAGAAGGAAGGGAGGGTAAAGTAGAGGATGACCTAAGTGGGAGAGGCTCAGAGAAAGGTCTTCTGAAACTGATTCAAAGTTAACATTCTGTTGACTTTGTATTCTTATGCGGTGTGCCTAAGAAAAGTTTTCATTGTAGTCAGTGTGATTTGTTATTATTGCTGATTTTGGTGGAAATCTATTTCTTATTTATTTATTTATTTATTTTGCAGGTGGCATAAGCCTAGCATCAGTCTGTAGCTAATGTTCTGTGTGACAATGTATTTACTCTAGCTATAAATAAACTTGTTCAAATATAATGTTTTTTTTCTTTATATTAATATTTTTCATTCGATTTGTGTGCTGGAAGATGAGAGGATGGCCTTTTGAATGTCATTTTCCTCTGGAGATTCTTTCCATAACTACCTTCTTCCCAAGAATCTTCAGAGGTGTTTTTTTGTCTCTCTAGTGAAAGGAGATTTTTTTTTTGTGAGTCTGTAACATTTTGATGCGAATCATCACAGTTTTACTCAATCCAGCAGACATGGAAAATATTTATTATGGATGCCAGCTAAACTGACTTCTCTTAAAATGGCAACTTTATGTAGATGTGAGATGGAAGCAATTTTTTTTTCCATCATCAAGAAAGATTGGACTTTTCTCACTGAGTGATCAGAGTGGAAGGTGAGATAGATAAGAACATCTAGTTGTAGGATGAATTGTCATGATTCTACTTCTTTAGGTGGTGAAGGTGCTCTGCCCTTGTGGCCCTGGCTTTATGTCAGTTGATAAGACAAGGGTAATGCAGGAGTATTGCTGAGACCATGGTGTAAAATGCAAAGAAAATAGAACTGACCTCTTGTTCTGTATGTTCTGTACCTCATTTGTTCATCACACATTGTATACCAATTTTAAAAATCTACTTAGTTTTTTTGTTTGTTTTTTTTGCTTTTTAATTGAGTTTTCTTCAGCAGGAAGTTGAAGCTGCTTGAAAGCTACTTGGAAGAACTGAAATAAACATTCTATCAGCTAACACTCTGTGCAGACACAAAATGATTATCTGTTGATATGCATATGGCAATATGGCAGGTCCTAATTTCTTATCAAATCTTTTCTCTTCGTGTGTGTGTGTGTGTTTTCTTTTGTTCTGGCAGGGTGAGCGAGGAGAAATGGGGGAAAGAGGTTACCCAGGAGACCCTGGTCTTCCAGGCCCACAGGTAGCTCACGTATTTATAGTTTACAGAATATTTTCAAGCAGGCATTGAAAAAATGAATTCATTAGAAATTTCTGGTAATAAGTACAATCTGTTCAATTTTTAATGTATTTCCAGGCTGTGATGACATTGTGAAAATCATATGCTAATTGACAAAACCAAAGAGAAAACTTTTGTGACTTAAAAATGTGCTTGATGGGAGTTACTTTGAAGAGAATTATGGTGGTAGAAGACTTACAGTAGCTTTCAGTTTTAACGTGCTCCATCCACATACTATATAGGCATCTGGAGAAAGTGTGCCCAGTGGTGTATTGCTGAATGTCTCTTTGGTATCATAGACACCATAGTGGCTGTCTGAATATGGCATTTGGGCAGTGACCATCTCAGGTGCTTCACAGAGGTTAACTCCCATAGTCAAAGAGCCAGAACTTTCACCTGTGCATTAAGGCTTGCAGAACAATCTAATCTTCATTGAAAATCTATCAATACTGAACTGACCTTTCTTCTGTGTGTCAGGGCCCAAGAGGACCACAAGGGATCAGAGGACCTCCAGGACCACAAGGCATGCCAGGCTCTAAGGTTAGATTTAAATAGTATCCTTGCTTCACAGCTTAGGGCTTTAAATTTCTCAGAGGTGGTATTAGTGAGTTTATAGTTATTATAGTGGTGGTATTATAGTGACTTTTTTTAAAGACTTACAAAAAGAAGAAACTGAAAAATTTCCAGTATAGTAGTTAAGGAAACTGGCTGTATGAGGCTGAAAATTTTGTTTATGCTGATATCAGAGCCTTGAAAATAAGTTAAGATGGGTGAATAAGAAGTGAACTATGGTATTATCTATCTTTTGCATGGTTGCAATGCAAAGGTTTAGTTCTATTTCCATCTCTCAGTTCCATAGAATCAGGAGCAGCACTATGGCTTGCAGCACCTATAGGTCCTATATACAGCAGAGCTGTTGAAGGCAAAGTTAAGTAATCAGCTTGTCATTGGTGGTAGAGAAGTGAAGTTCTTGGGGTGTAGTTATATAGTTATAGCTTGTTTGTTGTTGTTGTTTAATTGTTGGCCTTAGTATTCTGGGGAGAAAAAAATCCAAATCATTTTACTCCAACAGTAAGATCCTGTTGCTGTTTGCGATTAGACAATTCAGAAAGATAAAAGAAGTTTGTGTCACAGTGAGCTTTTTCATGCTTACTGGTCTTCTAATCTGTGATGTGCATTCCACAAAAAATAGTTCTATATTTTCTATGGGTAAGTGTTTCGAGAAAAGCATTTAAAAGCTGAACAAAACCAGTGATACACTAACAATTGCTTGCCACTTGCCAAGGGAGGCTCAGTCAGTCTCCAAGCAGTGGCAACCTGCCCAGCCAACTCCCCCCTGTTCAAGTTTTTTCTCACATGATGTCGTACAATATGGATTATCCCTTCAGTCAGTTTAGATGAGCTGTCCTGGTTCTGTCCCCTCAGCTCTTCATGCACCCTCAGCTGCCCTCACTGGAAGGACAGTACAAGAAGCTCAGAACCTGCAGTGTCCTTGGCTCCATATAGCACTGCTCAGCAACAGCTAGAGCATCAGTGTGCTATCAACATTGTTTTTCTCTTGAAGCTAAACAGCAACATCATACCAGATGCCATGAAGGAAAAATCAACTCCATCTAAGCTAAAACCAGGGCATATCTAGCGCTAAGTTATAACTGTTAAGCCCTGACTACTGATCTTCCTCACTTGTGCATGGTACTGTTGCCTTCAGGGTTCTTATTCTGGAGTTACACTGTTATAACTCAGGATTGGAACATCTGACTCTCAGCTTTGGGTATCTGCTTTAGTCATATAAATGTGCTCATGATCAAACATTGATCCCATACATATGTGTATGTATATATTCACTTTGTGCCTTTTTTGTCATACTTACGTATCTATGCAGATAGAAAATAGTATTTATTTCATACTAAATAATGTTTTGGGAATTCTACTGCAGTCATGTCAACAACAGGAAATAACTTGAATGACAGTGTGATACATAACCTACTGTGGTCCTTGAAGAGCTTTGGTGAAGTCTGTTTATGTGCTAATGTCTATACTGATTCTACAATAATTTCAAGTGGCAGTGAATCCTTAAGTGTAGTAAGTCCTTGAGTTCTTCACCATTCACTTTTTTACTGATATTTCTGATTACAGGCTAGTCTGGGTCCCCCAGGTCCACCTGGCTCAAATGGAAAGCCTGGTGCAAGAGGAGCAAAGGTAAACATTTTTTAAAGTACGTGATCACAGCAATCATACAGCATCATTTATTCAAGAATCTGACTGAAGAGCCATGAACTAGCACTTGTGTTGTTCTTTTGGAACGTGTGAAGATTGATAAATTTTATGTGAATTTTTGATTGCATGCTAATGCAAGTGGTGGATGCAATGGAACACACTGGTGTCACAGCTATGCTAAGAAGTTATTAGTCACCATGGTTGCTCTTCTGATTGTTGTCAACATGGCTTTTAATGGGACCTGGCTTTTCGTGAAATGCAGTAGGAATATGGCAGAGGTGTCAAGCGTTTTATGATTCCTGTGCATTGGAAATAAGTTTTGGTTAATTAGCTGTAATTATTCATTTTGACCTTTCTGTTCAAAAGATTCCACCATATAAATTTTTGCTTTATTTACACGAATCAGTCGGAATAAGTGAAGTACTCCATCATGCATTCCATGTGCTCAGTCTAGTTCTTTGCTGTTTATGTTGGGATTCTTGATAGAAAAGATTCTTTATTAAAGTGAAAACAAAGAAAAGAAAACTTGCAAAAGTACTAAGAACACAGGCTAGACAGCTTGTCGGAGAAATAGCCTCTGCTATCAACAGATGCTTCATGCTGGTAGAACTCCTAGTTATGTCCTGCTTGCATTAATCCAGCTTCTTCCAAAAAACACCCTTATCACTGGGAGCTCTCTATAAAAATGGGAGTTTTTTTGTTGAAGGAACACCTAGGGGGTTTAGCTCCATGAATACTCAGTGCTTACTATTTTGTCCAGTACTTTCCAGTTCAAGGAGCGTTCTCTCAAACACAATCTGTAACGCAGTGCTTTTCATCTGCACTGAGTAAAAAAAAAAAAAAAAAAAAAAAAAAAAGTATAAGCAATTTTCAGTCTAGTAGACAAATTTATATTTCCAAAATAAGAGTTCTTCTGAATGAGCCAAACTAATAGTTGTTACATTTCAATTATGACAGGGTGAACCTGGTGACCCTGGAGAGAAAGGCCCTGTGGGACCACCTGGACCGAGAGGCATACCAGTGAGTCTTTCTGTCCTCATTCAGGGCCACTGTAGTTAAACACTCATTCAGCTGGATCAGTACAATAAATTCCCTTTTTCTATTTTCACTAAGTGGTACAAATAAAACGATTTCAGGTTTGGTTCTCAGCTTTAATGGAAACCAGATTCCTTGTCAGCTAGAGATAATCTTTTCATTCAGATTGTCTATATCCGCTAAGAGAGACTGTACTGGAAGTGAGTCACACAGTGGAGGGGTGCTGTGGCCTTAACTGCTGTTTACTCTCTGCAGCTTTTTCTACCATTTGCTACTGTATTCAAACTGTGTCATAATGATGAAGCAGGGCAGTCTATCATCAAAAGCCTGGATGCAGTGCTGTAATGGGAGGTCTCTTTTCCAAAATGGAATGAGAAATAAATCTCATCTTCTATTAAAAGCTAACTGATAGTATATTCAACCTATGCAGGGCATGGATGGCAGAGACGTCTACGGCCCTGAAGGAAACAAAGGAGCAAAGGTAAGAATGTCTCTCATTGTCCATTATACAAGCTCAATTTTAATGGGACCGTCAATATTGATTTAAGAGGAACATAAGATGTGGCCACAGCATGTTCCTGATATTCAGCAAGAGGCTCAACCTTCCCACAGCTTGTAAGAAGTTCTGCAGTGAAACAAATGTGGCTATGATCTCTAGTCCTCTTTCGTGAGAGGAATGCAGTTTGATGTAAACATAGTTCTTTGTCTTTGCTGATATTGAAAACTGGATTGAGAGTTATGCTCCCATTTTGAACAAATGGTGACATGTGCTAACACATGAGAATGACTGGGAGGAAGCTACTCTTTTGAGAACCATGGTCTTCCTCTTTCATTAGTGTGATGAGCTAGCAGTGAAATGTCTAATTTAAAAAAATACAAGAATCTGACTAAAATTAAAAGTTTACAGAAAAGAATGAAATCAAAATAATTATACCTCCATGGATACATGACTTATTGAGGTAGTAAACAGTCCATAGGAAATTTAATGGTTCATCATTTGACTGATAAAGAAAGTTTAAATAGACAAAACACTGATAACTGATTTTGGGCTTGGGAAACACAATTTAAATAAAATGGAGTTTGTCATAGTTTGAAGGCTTTTTTAAACATCATTGATGCTGTTGATTTTAAATGAATATGCAAAACATAGCAAAAAAACAAAAACAAAATCACACTACGTTTGGTAATGAGTGTTGTTGGGGGAAAAATCCCACATTGTTTTTTTTAGGATTAACATATAATACATAAAATTACAGAGGCATTTCTCCTAATCCTCATTGCTACTAAATCTGGAAAAGAAATGCAGACTCTGAAAGCAAGGCAAAGGTATATGGATTCTTTTTGTGAAAGCAGTGACAAATGGATTGGTTATGGTAAGTCAGACTGAGAAATAACGTCTATAAACTGCTGGATAAGTATAATTGCGCATCAAAAGCGATTTACTGCCAGTCCTGGAAGAATATTGCAGTTTCAGAATGAGATTCAGTATATTCTGTCTCTTTTATGTAAGCCTTGAAAAACTAAATAATAAAAGCTGCCAGCACAGAAAAAACCAAACAGCTAAACAACAAACAAACAAACAAAGAAAAGAAAAAAGAAAAGGCTGAGAGAGGAATAACTTCATAATTGCACTTGGAGTGATTTGGCTATTAAAATGGCAGGCCCAGGCCTATAGGGCCTTTTGAGACTCACTGTTGCTTAAGTGGCCTGACATGCCAAGAATAATTTTGAAATTTGTGTTGATTTAAAGATACCAAATACTAAGGAGATCAGAAACTTCTAGATTCTTATGAAATCCTTCTTTTTTTTGGCAGGGGGAGTCTGGATTCATAGGGTATCCTGGTCCAGAGGTATAATTAAATGAGCATGTTTCCTTTCATTAGTTACTGTTTTACACTGTTCTTGTTTGGAAGGAGTTATCTGTCTTTGTCTGTATTCTTCTTTCCTACAAAGTTCTGGATTTCATTAATTTTCAGGGAGAAGGTGGAGACCCAGGTGTTTCAGGAGCTAAAGGACCGAAAGGAATTAGGGGTAGAAGGGTAAGAATGTTAAATCTGTTAACTCCATGGAGAATTCAGTAAGCAAAGCCCCAGAGACCTCTAGTGTTTCCTCACAACAAACAAACAAATAATTCCTACTCCAATCTTTTATTGCTATAATCTCATAACCTGGGCAAGAGATCTTGGAGAGAATGAAGACCAAAATCTTTAGAATTGCTTGTTGCTAGTAATTCTTTGGGGTAGTAGTCTGTACTCAAACACAGGAACTGGCTCACAATGTAGTTAGAAAGGTTTTTTTTTCTGCTGAAGTTCTGCATGTGTGTGCAATTATAAAGAATAAAACTTGTATTCATATTTTTAGGGTAATGCTGGCACACCAGGTTCCCCGGGAGATCCAGGGGACCAAGGACCATCAGGACCCATGGTAATATATTTTTAAAAGATCTTCCTATGTATCTCTTGAATTTCTATTTGATTAATAGAATATTTAATACTGTTTCATAACATATGCAGTACTTAATCAGTGTGCCAGCCATGTGGAACTGCATCTTGCTTGTGGATGTGTTCACACAAGAGCACCTGCTGTTGGAAATCAAACTACAATGATACAATGCAGGGCAGAATTTCTTCCACAGTACTTGATGTCTCTCTCCGGTGGTCAAAAATCTAATCTAAAAAAGATGAGAAAACTTAAAATGTAGAACAAGGTTGTTCTGCTGAAATGCAGAGTAAATTTTCATTTAAAAAGAAAAGCCATATAAAATTAGATTTGCAATTACAGGCACCCATTTAAAGCTTGAGCTGACCATACCCTGTTACTCCTTGTATACAACTGGATGGATTGCTGTATTTTCTAGTGCTTTTGTTCTGTATTTTATACAGAAAAGATTATGTTCTTTATCAAAGTAGGTGAAAGAATAATGAATTTCAGTGGTAACTAGGACTAACATTGTAGGCATTCATTTTTTCCTTTAAAGCTTTTTTTTTTTAAACTTACATTTTTAGTTTTAAAATGTAAGTACTGATAACACTATTTTTCTGTATGATGTGGCCTACAGGATACATGCAACCTAGAAACATAATTTTTGGTCATTGCATTGTTCTAACTAATGAATATATCTAGATCACTATATTTTATGCTGTTTGGCTGTCATCTATGATGTCTGTGTTATGGACAGACAGACCTTACATGCTAATGAGCCATGCAGTTGTTCGCCTTGCCAATCCATGGTCCAAGAAGTCTTCAGACAGATTACAAGCTCAAGATCTCCTCTTTAGATGCAGAAGTGAGAAGGGAGTGCAGAATGTATGGGTTTGGTGGTATTGTTGTGGTAGCAGTGCATGAATGAAATAAGGAAGTGGGAATTCTGCAGCAAGTGAAAGAGAGAGGGTTGCAGAATGGATACAAGTAGTAGGTAGAGCCATCCAAAAAAGGGCTGTTTTTCCATCTTTCTTATCTTGCTGGTGGGGTTATCTCTTTGGTCAAGTTTATACAGCTAATTAGCTGAGGAAAAGATGAAGATAAATACATGGAATATCTGTGATTATGCTAGCAGCAGGAAAACTAAGGGGAAGTAGTTCAGAAAAGAGATGGGGGAATGGAAGGTTAATTTGAGGAGGAAGTAACAAATGTGGAGTTGGGATTCTTATTTGGGGATGCAAGGAAGTATATGAATCATGAAAGAGAGAGTCCAAAGCAAAGGTTATGATGTATGGAGTTTGAATTTTTCTGGTTTACCTTACTATTGCGCCTTCTGAGTTAAGTGCATATATTCAGTAACCTTGCTATATATTTGAATTTCACATACAAAAAATAAAGCTCTCAAGCTGACTTTGAGGAAAAAAATAAAAATCCATTTTCTCTGTATTTAATTCCTACTATGAAGATTGAACAATTAATTCAAGGTTTTGAAAAAGGTTGTTCGGAGTCCTCAGATTTGCCCTCAGCTCCCAGACAGAAGGGTGCTGAGTTGCCAAAGCTAGCTAGACTGGCTGAGCAATCAGGGTGTGTGCATGGTCTACAGGATCACTTGAGGTTGAACTGTTTGGATTTTGCCCCGCAAGAGAGAGCAACCGTGTTACACATCAGAGGTTGAAAAAGATGCAAGTTGCAGGTAACTGAACCACAACTTTTTTTTAACTAACAGAGACTACTGTTTAGAAAGTGGAGCCAATTCAGATGGATACTGGTCCTCAAGAGTGATAGGTAGTGAGCATTTATAATAAGAAGGAGAAGAACATACTGAGAAACAGGCTGGACTAGTAGTCTGCAAGTCTTTTGGGATCAGGTCCACAAAAATCCATGTTGAGCAGTGTTATCTCCTCATATCTTAAATTTGCAAGTGGTTGCCAGGGAAACACTGTATGCCTACATTTTCTTTGGACTACAGAGTCATAGATGGAAAATATGTTATCAGAGTCTAATGCTCTGGATCTGTATTTAATTTGTTTCAGGGTGCCAAGGGACAAAGAGGCACTGTTTTAATGGAAGTAAGTAACTAGCTTACATCTAACTATCTGTTTTAGCCATCATCTGTTTATAATCACTTAACACAATAAGCACATTTAATTGCTAGAAAAGTTTTCAATCCTTTTCAAATACTTATATTGTATTCTGACAGTGAGTCATTCTGTTTGGCAAGTAATCAAGGAACGAGGACAGAAATATTTTATTACACCTCGTATAAACATCTACAAATTTTTGGGCCATTAATATTCCTTTACTTGTAACCTCATTAACATCAATTTAAACATCAGATACTATTCAGGGTTATGTTTCACCCACTTGTAAAGGAAGACATTTCCTCAGCAATAGCTGTTCTTATTGTGAGTAGTAGGGCAGGATTTCTTCAGAATCCTAACCGATATAAGATTAACATTCTTAAATAAAGGCTTCATCTAGCACTTGTATAGACAATACCTACAGGCAATCCTGTAGGCATGTTCTATACTCTGTAGATGGGGTCTAGTCCTCCTTTGCAGAGCTCCCTCTTGCTATGTGAGTTGCTTCTCTAATTCCCGTTCTCCTCTGGAAGTGGCATTGCACAGTGACTGCCTAGGTAAGATTATTACAAAAAAGAAGTAAAGAATGGCTAGATAGTTGATTTGTATTCCAGGACATGGCAAAATGCCAATAGAGCTTGTCTGAAATAACTTAGCTTCTGTATAAGGGGCAGAGTCACTGTCCAGTTGAAATAGAGATGAACTGGAATTTGTGAATGTTCAGTAGCTTAGATCTGATGTTCAACTCAAACCAATAGAAAGATTCACAGTCTGGGGTGGTCTGTGATTTATTGTTAATTGCTTTTTTAACTTTTTTCCTTCAGCCTTGTGAACTTGTAAATTTTACACGAAAAAACTGCCGTAAGTAGGGAGCATCTTCTTTTACCCTAGAATCCATGTAGTCATCCTTCATAGAATCATAGAATGGCCTGGGTTGAGAAGGACCAGAATGATCATCTGGATTCAACCCCAATGCCACGGGCAGGGACACCATCCACCAGACCAGGCTGCCCAGAACCACATCCAGCCTGGAAACGTTAAAAGAAAAATCCTCCATTGGAAACCCTGTAGACTGGTAGTTTACATCAAGGTTCGGGTTGATGTTGCCTTGTAGACTGTAACTGTGAAAGTTTTTCAGCAGATGTGTAAAACAGGCTTAGTCTTTCTGTTCATATTTCCTATCAGTTAACTGCAAAAAACTGTAACACATTTCTCTTGTTCTCATTTAAAATTAAGTTAATTATTTGGCATTGTGTCAATCCCCCTTTGGGGAATTCTCAGAGAATATTTATATATAACTTATTCTCTAGTTTTGGAGTGTTCATTCTTTTTCAGCTTTCTCTGCTCAGCAGAATCTAGAACAATTTATTTAAATCTCATGCAAATTTCACTGTTCTGATTATTCGATTATGGAATATGGAAAAGGAGTATTGTCTCTTGTGACCATTTCTGATGCTTGTATGAACTTTCAGTCAGGCTTCTTAACACGAGTGAATATGTCTCTATTTTTATGAATACGAGTCCAAAATAATCTGTCTCCTCTCCGTTTCTTCATTCCAGCTTGTTCATCAGGTAAGCCCATCAGGCTTCTGCATGCCCATTCCTCATGGACTTGAAGAAAACGAACAGTGTTTAAATTGCTGAAAAATTCTCACACAAATGTTTTGTCTCAAGATACAGACATATGTCCAGTTTATCCAACGGAGGTGGTGTTTGCCCTTGATATGTCTGAAGGTGTTACTCCAGCTGCATTTGAACGAATGAGAAACATTCTTATGTCACTGCTGAAGACAATTAAGATCAGTGAAAGCAATTGCCCAACAGGCGCCCGCGTTTCCATCGTTTCTTTCAATACCAACACGCGCTATCTCATTCGTTTCTCAGAATTCCAAAAGCACAACTTGCTTCTACAGGCAGTTCAGAGAATACCTCTAGAGAGATCTACTGGAAAACGTAGTATTGGGGCAGCCATGAGATTTGTTGCAAGAAATGTCTTCAAACGCGTTCGTCAGGGCATCCTCACAAGAAAAGTTGCCATATTTTTTGCCAGTGGTCCGTCTCAGGAGGATGTGGTCATCAGCACAGCTGTACTTGAGTTGAGTGCCTGGGATATCACTCCAGTGGTTATTGCCTTCACTGAATTGCCAAATGTCAGACGTGCCTTCTCAGTAAGTAGGCTGACTACAAAAAATTGAATCAGTTGTTTATTTGCTCAGTGACTACTATTATTTGAGTAAAGAATTATCTCCTGACAGCACGTTAGGTCTATAGGGGATGTCCAGTCTACTATTAAAAAGTGTTTTGTTAACAGTTGCTGTTTTAACAATGGAACACTGATTCTCTTCACTATGATGATTACCATTTGAGCTCCTATTGCACATGAATTACTTCTGACTCAAGGTTTTAGGCCAAATCATAGAATTTCAATAGCATTGTGTAAATTTCATTTGGTTACCCATGCAATTTCTTTAACCTAGGTTCTACAAAGAGCTGAAAGAGAAAGCAAATAAATGTGCACACAGGTCTCAAGTTCAACGTCATTCAGAAATACCCGAGCTAGCTTTGTATGATCTATTATAGCTTTGAACTATATATTATGACTGTCTTAAATGGACTAATAAGCTCTGTTAACATCAGTTGTTATTAGTTGCACTAGTTTAGCGGTCTCTGTATAGTGGAGAGTTAAGCCTTTAGGAAAAAAATGGCAATCTTGTAATTCACAAGGGTAGATGAAGTGCTCCAGATGGCAATTGAAAAAGTCTTCTCTATACTTTTTCAATATTACAATAGAAATGAAACCACCAAGTTAGGGATAACATCTGTTTCAGTAGAAAAGTAGTGAAGGCATTAAGAACAAAGAGTAAATATGATCTATGTTTTGCTTCAACGTTACTTTTGTGTTTCCTTTAAAACCTAGGTTGATGATACTGGAAGATTTCAATTATTTGTTTGGGAAAGACAACAGGATGAAAATTTGGAGAACATCACAAATTGTACACTTTGCTTTGGTGAGACGTTTTACTTATTTCAGCTGTTTTATTACTGTTTTTACACTTTCAGCAGCAATCTTACGTTTTTCAATAAAATAATTATTCTGGGCAATATAGATAGTAAGAATTAGTGTTTTAAAAACACAAAAAGCTATTTAATTCCTGTCTCAGCTGTGTGCAACCATTTTTCCTATTTGGCATTTATTTTGTGACAGAAACACCCTCTAATATCATGTTTCTGGGATACCATGCTCATTTATAATAAATTTTGTATTTTGAGGTAGAGAAAAGCTGCTGAATGTTAACAGTGTTTCAGAATGCTTATCAGTGGTCTGAGATTAAAAAAAAAAGAAAGAAAGAAAAAGAAAAAGAAAAAAATAGAGCTTGCTGCAGTGTCCTTTGCCATGTTTAGATTTTGATAGAAGAAAAATTCTCAGGGAAATTCTGTTCATAAGGTAAAACTTAACACACCAGTTTTTGATCTCATATCTGACTAATTTCCCATAGAATCTCAAAACCTGGTTCAGCAGGATTCATCCCTTGTTGCTTGTAAGAAAAAATAAGATCTCTGGTCAGTAGACTGATTGTTTTAAATCAAATTGAAGGGAAAAAATATGAACAGGACTCACTTTTTTTTTTTCTCCAAACCACTGTTTTTGTTGTTCTGCTAAATAGTTTTCTGTTTATTGGCTCTTCCTCTCTAGATAAATGCAAGCCCAGTACCAACTGCAAAGTGCCCATTTCTCCACCTCTTCTGATGGATATGGATATTACTTACATCATGGACAGCTCTCGCAGCATCAGCAGTGAAGATTTTCAGAGAGCCAAGGACTTTGTGAGCAACATGATAGATCAGTTTGTCATTGCTGAACAGCCAAGTGAATCTTTAGGAGGCACCAGAGTGGCATTGGTACAGCAGGCTCCCAGAGGCTTCCTACCTGACAGAAACAAAACCCCTGTGGCCTTGGAATTTGATCTAGAAACATATAACAATAAAGACTTGATGAAGAAACATATCCAGGAGTCTGTTCACCAACTAGAAGGGCCATCAGCCATTGCTTCTGCATTGCAGTGGACAGTTGAAAATGTATTTTTTAAAGCTCCCAGGCAAAGAAAACACAGGGTCATATTTGCAATAGTTGGAAGCAAAACAAGTACACAAGACAGAGAGAAGCTAAGAGAGATTTCACTTGGGGTCAAGTGCCAAGGATTCACCATGTTCACTCTTGCGCTTGGTAATGATCTGAGTGACAGTGAGCTGATGGAACTATCAAGCTCCCCCGCAGATCAGCACTTGTTGACATTGGATAGGATTTCAACGTCTGAGATGGTATATGCTCAGAGATTTGCCCGGGCATTTCTAAACCTGCTACAACGTAAGTAGCATGCAATGTTGTTCA
>PPHD01010172.1:6078-19897 GCA_002909625.1 Bambusicola thoracicus
TTTTTTTTTTTTGTTTCTTTTTGGCTCAACGTTGTACCATCAGGTTATCAGCACTTCATAAGGGCTGGGAGGAACACAGCTGAAGTGGGAGGGGGGTTTCTGTGACCTTACCTAAAAATCACCCTGGGTGTTAGTGCCATGATCAGCGACGGAAACTGCAGGGACAGCTCCTCTGTTGCTGTGGATCTAGAGTTAGGATTATGCCCCCAAATGCCCTGAGGCCAGGCAAGATGGCCTACGGAAAATGAAGACACCCGGCAGAATGAGAGGAGGAGGTATTTGGGGATATCAGAGTTTAAGGTGCCCAGACTACAAGCGTGCTTAAGCTGCAAAATGTGCTCAGGTTGCCAGACTCAGCTCTGTGAAGACTGCATCATAACAACGGGCTGAAGTTGAAACTTGCTCTTAAAGAAGGAATTTTGAACCATGGCCAGTTGGAAATCCGGCCTGGATCTGACTTACAAATGGAGACATCTCTGTGATTTTTAGCAACACAAACTGCAGCAGAACATAAGCAGGGGAAATCCCGTTCGTAAGAAGCATGCCTTGAGATTCACAAGCACTTCATAGTATTTAGAAGCAGTCAGTGTAGCAAAACTTGTCAGCTCTTGCAAGCAATAAAGGCTCCATTGCAGCAGGGATGCAACAACATCTCCCATATGAAAAGACCCTCAATCTTTCCCCACTTCATCCTAAAGTACAACTCTACCCTGGCCAATGTTTCTGCCTGGTGTTTCTGCTCAACTGATCTACATTTGAAGCCAGCAAACTAATTGCACTCTGCTTAAGCCATTAAGATTTAGAAGGAAAATTTGCATAGGTACCATTGAATTTACAGTGTATTTCCTGTGCAGAAATGTGTCATTTACAATGAATACTAACTATTCAAATTGGTGACTAATCACAAAACAGGATTACTACAGACGAGGACAAATTAAGCATTTTCTCTCTATTCCTCTAGGTGGTGCTGCAATATAGTATAAGACCACCATCACAATTGCAAGTATTATTTTACAAAGCTGAGTCCCACTCAGAGGGCTATGCATCCTATTTACTTTGCTTGCCTGTTTGCATCCAGCTGTCTTCCTTTCAGAGCATCCCCCAGAAACAGGTTAAAGGCATACCTTGTCTTACTGGCTCCCCTGTGGTTGCTGAACACGGCTCCACAGGTTATTCCTATCACTGTGTCTCTGAATGCTTGCGGAGTAAACCTGCTGCACAAGGCAAACAGAAGGAACTAAGAAATTCAACTCTTGCTAAGTGAAAGGGAGGGGACAGGGAATTCTTATACTTACGTTATACAGCCTCCCAAATTAGGAGTACTTCAGGATTTATATTCTCAGCTCCCTCCTTCAGAAGCAGGTGTGACCATAGCACAAGGACTCATCTTCCTACTACACATTTTTATCTGTTTTAATGCATTTGTAGTTCTCATGCTACTCTACATCTGCCCTGGCAGCCCAAAGCAACTTACTGAGCAACAACTACACTAATTAAACTCTTCCTGTTTAACACCTATAGTGACTTCTTGGGCTGTGGTGGAACATCATCACCTTAAGATGAAGATATTCCCAATCCTGCAGGTCAGAGTAACAGTACACATGCCCTTTATATCTGCAATGGAGAACTAGCATATTTTGCAAATAAAGGTGGTGGTGACAGCAGCTAAGAAATGACATTAACAGTTACAAAGCCATTAACGTGATGATGGAACTGAAACTTGGGAAGGAGCCGTGCTGCCCGCACCCTCTGTGCCCTTTGCTCAGCATGCTTCAAAAGGAGAGTCCTTTAACAAATGGGCTGGCAGCTCAGAATGGAGTCATGAGGCCAAAGTCAAGGCTGTACAGAGTCCAAGGCAAATGGAAGAGAATTTACACTTCCCCGTATTTCCTCCCGATGGCGGAGAGCTCCCCCTCAAACCTGGCTGGCATGACGTGGTCCTTCTGTCTTCAGAGCCCCTGCAAAGTGAGAGAATTCCCCATGGAGTGCAAGTCATTGGAATGTACTCAAGTAAGGGTCATGGCACAATCAGCAGAATGCCTGAAGGGATCTAGATTCCAGTCTTCTGCACACTGAGTCCTCCCACAGCGGATGTTTCCTTTGGAGATAGTGTCATTCCTCCTGCATACAGCTCCCTGACTGCAGGGGACAGTCACTATGTCCAACTCCAGAGGATTAGGTAAAGGAGGAGTAATTAAATCACGGCCTGAATGCCTCCATTCAACGATACCTAAATTGCTTCTGAGGTCACCATGGAAGCTCCAGACAAGGGGCAAAAACTCCAGGAATCTCTCCTCTGCCATCTCTTCAGCATCACATAGTCCTAACCCACAGCAGTAAGGCTGAAGGGTGGACAGGAACAAGCAGCAATTCACTGCTCTCCCATCACTTACCTCGGTGCTGTCCACTCTGCAGACACCTCTCTGCTATTCCTCCACAGGCACAGCACAGTTTTCCTTGTTTTCTGATGGAATTGCAAGGTAGTCTGTCCTGTAGTTGGAAGAAAAGATGAAAGCATAATCTCAAGTGTGTAGTTCAAATCCATTCACTCCTTCAGAGATGCTGAATTCCCCGAAGTATCTCTAAGGTAACAAATATCACTCATAGAAGATCCTTGGGATAACCAGAAGCAGATGCTGAGCCTTACCTACTGTAATACCCTATGCATACAGCTTTCCCACCATGTAAAAAGAGCACTGTTATTAAACTGAGAACGCAGAAAGATAGGAATAGGCCAGGATGAAAATTGGAACATCTCTGCTCTGCCAACTGCCAGAATTACCCTCCTCTTCTGCTTTATCATAGTATAGGCTACAGACTCATGAGTCAGATCTCTAGAAGTGGGCCTTCCAGGAGAGCATCTCCACGTGGTTCAAATGGGGCCACCTTGGAATCCTGCCCACCTTGGCCACCCTCCCTACCATGTGCATCATCCCTCCCTTGCCAGTGCTCTGTCTCTTTGGGTACTCCCGTCCAGTGCAATGATTTCAGACATAGCAAACCTCAGCTAGAAATGTGCAATAGCAAAGTTCAGCCTTCTTGCAATCTGACCTGGACTGAGACATCTAAAAGGACCCCTCATAGAACAGCTGGAGAGATTTCAACACTTACGCATTTTCCTGGGCAGCCTCCTCTGCCTTAGAGACTTTCCTGTAGCAATAGACCATTTCTATCAGTAGCCACAAGGTGAGGAAGACCAGCAGAATGTACATCATGATTTCAGAGATGACTGAGGTGAAGTCTTCTCCAGCTGTTAAGAAAATGAAATTGTTTCTGATCATTTTCGCGCAGCTGATGGAGCACAGCAGCTCCATTCAGACCTTCCCACCCATGTCTCCTCCTTCCTAACCCACTTTATCACACAGTCCCAACTGCCATTACATTGTGAGGGGTCAAAAGACAGGAAACAGGTGGAGCTGCCAATAAAACACGACAGCAGCAATTTCAGGGCATGTTTCCACTGGTATCAAAAATGCATAGGCTTGCCTGTGTCTTGTGTTCTCTGCAACCTACACATCCATACAGATTGCTCACCATGAGCCTATCCCAGCTGTACATACCCTTTCCTTTGCATGTCTTATTTGCTGCAGTTGCTTGAGTGTGCTGTGCGAACAGTGATTTGGAGAGAGATCAAAATAGACGCTTGCAGGGAAGAAAGGAAAGGAAGGCACAAAATACAAAGATAGGGGATAAAACTTGTCCCTTTCTGGAGTGGACAGCAGGATTCCTAAAGCCAGGATCTTAGCAAAGAACTGGGCAAAATCAAGAGCAATGGTAAGACAGAAAAGCAGTGCAAAGGAAAGGAGGATGCAAGAGATTGAAATCAAAATGGAGAATGAGTTCAGAGAGGGAGGGGACGGAAGTGAGGAAGGAGCAGCTGCGGGTAGCCAGGCAAAATCTGTGCTGTAGCATCCCTGAGCCACCAGGGGAGAGGTGAGGGTTCTGACCAGAGGAAGTGGAAACCTCTGCCTGACACAACTGCCTGGCAACTCAGTCATCCCCCTCCTGCAATGCAATAAAAATCCTGTCCCTGCATAAAACACCCACGGCCTGTTAGGACACGACACAACTTCTGCCAGCCCTCCATACCCTCCTCCACCACGGTGAGGTGGATCAATCTGGAGCTTGTGAAGAGAGGCCGGTGAATCTCAAATTCAAACTCCCGGGTGATGTTACAGGTGTAGATACCCGAATCATTCAAGGTGACATTTAACACAGTGATGGACACATCCTGCATGTCTTTACTCCCATTCCATTGTATCCGACCACTGAAGCGGCTTGGAAATTCGTGATTCATTTTCCTGTGCTCATAGATCTGTGAGGGAACATGAAGGGATGTTCTGATTAATAGCTGACTTCAATCTCAGACAACAGCACAGCATATCCACGGAACTCTGCTCTCCACTGGCTGCATGTGTGTAGGCCCTGGGATATGGCCTTCCCGGGATCAACATATATTCATATTTTGTTATCCCTTATCTCAAAATCTTAGACTGCTTTGCCAAAGAGAAAAAAAACTGAATTATTTCCATCATGGAAGTAAAAAAAAACAGAGGTGGAGAACAGTAGAGAGACATATGGACAAGGACACAAAAAAAATCAGTAACTGAACTAAAATTAGGATCCTGTAGCCTTAGCCTGTCAGCCACTGGGTCATCTTCAGAAGGTACCACAGAAAACAATAATGCCAAGACAAAAAGTCTTTTTTTGTAAGCCCTGGGATATCCAGCTAACGTGGAAATATTGCAGAAGGACAACAGTGTGAAAACAGTGCGTCAGAAGAACAGACCTTGGGTGGCTTTCACAGGGCAAGGCACTGGCAAGTTTCTGGCTGGCCACAGCCATCACAATGCCTTCCCAGCTCACCTTCATGGCCAGCCTTTGGGTTGCCACTGGCAGATACATCACCCAGGTCACTGAAAGTGAATGCCCATCTCATTCCCTTGTGTGGTTCCTTTAGTTCTCAGAGTAAGAGATTATTTGCTGTCATGCCTGGCCCTACTTAATCATGATGAAATGAAGGCACAGATCTAATTCTTCACGCTTGGATAAAATAGCTACTGAAACCTTATTCTCAGATTTACCATTCTTGTAAGTTTCCCATTTTAATTCACCCTGAAAACTAATTTTACCTTTTCCTGACAGGGATCCAAAGCAACTCGCACAGATCCTCCCACAGTCAGCACACCATTGGTTTCTTTGAGGCAAAAAAGAATTAAATTCTGTCCTACAGATTTAGCAGAGCCTCATTTAACCTCCAAAGAACAGTTTCAGAATCCAGAAGCATCCCAAGAAATAAGAGTTGGCCAACAAGGCTGGGTGTCATTCCATGCTTCTGTTTTCCCCTCTCAATTCCCTTGTATATTGGATAATACACATTCAAGGAAAGAAACTGGATATTGACATTCATGTACATACAAGCCAAAATGGCTGAACTCACCAACAGATTCTAGCTTTTCCTGCCATGGGTACCTGCTGTGTGCTAATCAGCTCAGCTAATCAGCTCAGCAAGGAAAAGATGCTTTCGTTACTGCTCAGAAGCGATGCTATAGAACCTTTGGGTAAAAATACCATACAAGCTGAAGATTTAAGGTTTGGAGCTCAATTTAGCTACCAGCTCATCTCTCCTCCATGATATTAAAGCAGCCTGCTGGGCATTCCTACAGACTTTGAATGAAAATATAGCATAAACCTTGTCTTCATGTCTGGGTCTCCTCATCAAGGATCCTGTGGCAAGGCAAACTCACACTCTTCATATTAAATCTTCTAGCTTCTCCCATGAGTTCTCTGGACCCTATGTCACAACATGGCCTACCAAAGCAAGGGCTCAGCTACCCAAACATACATACGGGTTCATCTTTGCCACCCTCCGGCCTGTAGAACCATTCCACCACTGTGCTGGCTGTGACCTCTTCCCTTTTCATGCAGGAGATGCAGAGCAGCTTCATGTCCGTCCCCTGGACCGCCTCTGTCTCTGATGGAACTTCAACACATACTGCAGAACAAAAACCAGCTAGGAAAAAAGCAGTGGAGGAGAAGTGAGCAAAGATATGAGAGAGAAACCGAGAGGCAGCAGTTATCCACGCACATCGTCCCCAATGGAAAACCCTTTGATTCATTACTAGTACGCTCTGCTTCTCTTCCTTCTCTGAGATATAAATAATGCATCCTAATTAACAGAAGGTGATCAATTCATGCAGATTCACCTCTCCAGCATCTGCTTTGTTACAACTTTTAATTTTTCCTGTAGTAATTGATGCTGTTTTGAAGGCATGGTTGATTCTTTCTCCCACATGCTGAGCATGCTCCCATTCCAGCAGCAATTAAGAGTCTGGCATGAGAGGAAGCCCAGAATTCAAGCATGGAGGAACGGCTCGCTCTTTGTGTGAGTTGGAAGGTGGATGTTTTCATCTGGCAGCGTGCTCAATACAAAGGGTTAAGATTCTCCATGCTTCCTGTTTCTAGGTTTCATAAGCAGTCCTGGAAATCAAGGGCTTGGACTTGAGTGCATTTGGCAGCTGGGGGAGTTATTGATTTTACGTGCACTCCGCTTTAAAATGCTTCCAATCAGATTTGTGCAAACATGGGCAGCTATAAAATACAGCTCTCCCAAACGAGACAAAAATCACAGTCTGTGAAGGCAAAAGCTTGATATGAAACCCAGCGCTCCAGCATGACATCTCAAGACTAAATCCCTGCTGACATTTGTCCTCTGGGCTAAACAATGCTGGGTTCCGTCTGTCCCACCCTGTCTCCAAAGCCTCAAGTGCAGCTCTGTAGAGATGCTGACTTTGCTGCTGCTCCCTCCTCCCCAGCCTCAGATTCCATTAACCCTCACTCTCATGCACTGTATTTTCCTGGGACCTATCCTGGAAATGGTCCCTTTCTCCCACATCACCTCTATGGATAGCAACAGTTTTCTGGGAGAAATAAAGAAACAACTACTGGATCGTAGATACACACACATGCATGCAAACAGAGCTGTAGGTATCCATGCATATTAAATCGAGCTGTATTAGCAAAACTAACAGTATATCTTCAGATTGCAGATAAATGGCAATAAAACCCAAACGTTTCCTTCAGGTTACACAGCCTGCACAGAAAACCAGCACTGAGTATGCACTGCATATGGGTTCGTGTGGCCTCTTGAAGGAAACTGCATGTTAAATTACACTGCAAATTTTACAACAAAAGCAAACAGGAAACAGTGAGGAACTTGCAGGCGTGTGCAAACGCACGCCTTCTGCCAGAAGTCCACTTAGCAATATTACATTTCTTTGCTTCATATTCACTCCATTAGGTTGGCATTAACTCCGTATTGATGTTATTTCCTTCTCTTCTTGTAAACAAAACAAAAAGCCGCTCCAAAGGCTGGGCTTTGTGACAGCGTTAAAGGAACCCTGCGAGGAAAGAGCATCCTACAAGCGCGGGGTTTGGGGAGAACCCTCCTGAACACAGCACGCAATGGAAGCACCTACCCCAGACGACCAAAGCGGCCGAAGACGCGCAGAGCAGCCGCGGCAGCGCAGCCATTGTTCCGAGCGAGGAGCGCATCTCCTGGGCAGAGCTCCTTCTGCAAACGCTCCGGCGCAACAGGATGCTCCGCGGGCGGCACGGAGCCGCGGTCCGGCGGCAGCACCACGGACAGGGCCGGGGCAGCGCGGGGCGGCTCCGGGCGCAGCAGGTGGCTGCCGGAGAGCCCCGCCGCGCTCTGTCGGGGCGCAGCCTCCCTCGGCCGGCAACGGCTGCGCGGAGCTCAGCCTCGCCCGGGCGGGGGGCCCGGCTCACGGCAGGCATGCGCGGGCCCTCCCTCACTGCCGGCCCCGGCCCCAGCGCGGGGCTCCTCCCGGTCGTGGAGAGGCAGCTCGGGGTTCGCCCGTTCCCGGCCGGGCTCAGCTGGAGTCAGGGGAGGGGGCCGTGCTCTTTCCCTCTTGGCTGGAGAGGGGATATTAGCATCATTTATCTGTCTCAGAAATAAAGCCAGATAAAGAGCCGGGGGAGAGTTATCCGTGCGAGGTCACCGGGAGGGCTTCGCCTGTAATGAGTTTAATACTAGCATTTGTACAGCTCTGAAGGTCACAGTTGGAAATACTGGGAAATCCTCTCCTCGTGTTCCAGTCTGATTCCCAGGAGCCCAGTGCCAGCAGCAGGCTGGGCTTTCTCAGCTTGGACTGGAGCCACAGCACCCAGAAAGGCTCCAACTCTGAAGGTCACAGTGGGCAGAGAGGGAGAAATGAAGTGCTCGTTAAATGGGCTCCCTCTTCACAACTGATGGCAGCTCAATACGCAGCACAATCTATTGAACGAAACCTGGCCAATTCCATCAGACAATGACATGGGAGCAACATCCTGTGCCAAAACACTGAAGTGCATGTTGGACACATGAGAACCACCCAACAGAAAACAGCAGCCATCTGAAAGCATTGGCTGTGCATGGGCATCCAGCAGGGTACTACACTGCTGAGTCCGGACCTGCCCAGCACTCCAGTTTGGTCCTGAGGGCACAAACATGGAATCTGGTCCCTACACTGCATAAGCAAAGCTGGCAAAGAACAGAGACAGTGAATGCTCTTCCTAAACACCATCCAATTGTTTGCATCAGGGGCTGCGACCTCTGAAACCTCCGCAGCCCTGAAGTATTGCAGCAGTGGCTGACCAAAGCCATGGCAGCTTCTATCTCCCCTGCCCGTGTGGTTCTCCAGCTTTATCCACCATCCTAACATCAAACTTCCCAAAGAAAACACCAATATATCTCCAGGAGCCAGGAGCAGAGACCAGATGCCAGGAACACCCTTCCATTTTCTCCCTTAAAAGCCATCCATCGTGAATATCCAAATCAGAATATTTAACTTTTCCCTGAAGGAAGCAAAAATAGCACCCACAATACCCAGAGATGATGATACATTAGGTCGCATGCTCATCTCTCATTGCCCCTCGCTGTTTCCACAACTCAACAAAAGGAAAGGCAGGCTTAGCTACAGGATTTGCTCCTAGCTTTTCCGGAACAATCCAGCCTGCGTGTGGCGGATGAGTGCTGGTGGAGGGTATTTTTATAGACACAGGAACCACTGAACAATGTCCACAGCGATCTCATCTGACAAGCACCTGTTTCATGAAGTGCAGTGGAAATCACATCTGTTCCCAGGCAGCCAGGTGCACTGCCAGGAGCTGCAGGACACGGATCAGCAGAGCTGCACTGTGCTGTGCTGCTCTACTTACATCTATTCCAGAGAACACTGCCAGGAGTGGGAGAGAGGTCCAAGTCTATAGGGTTACGAGGACGCAGCAGCTCTATGATTTGCTCAGCAGTGACTAATTGACCCTTTACCCTTTACCTTTACTGCTCCTTTCTTAGCCCAGTCTCGCTAGGGTGCCTTGGTGCTCCTCTGGGCAGAAACAGCATCCTCTTCTCCTCTAACCCCAGGCACTCCAGAAGTCACCTGACAACCAATCGAAATTACAGTAACAAACAAACATCCTTAAATAGTAATGAGTTTTCCCACGGAATCATTTATGTGCAGACCTGAAGCACTGCACACTCCTCATCCTGGTCGGACTGGAGTTCTAATTACCATTTAAAGATGGGAAACGTGGCCCAGGGGTGAAGAAAACTGCTGGTGAAACCAAGCTTGGGTTTTGGTGGATTGTAACACAATAAGCCACAGGGCAGAGAAGCAAACAGACATCACATCCTCTGCACAACCTAGAGCACGCTTCGACATGCACTGCAAAGAATAAGATGATTTGCAGTGCATACTTGTGGTCCAGAACATGTTCCCTGGACTATTTGGGTATGCTGTGTTGTTTTTACAATGAAAGGGTGAGATCCTTTAATTCTTGCTCTGAGCTGGGCTTGACTGGGAACCACTCCAACATCTCCACGTACCCGTTTTGAACAGGTGATAAATGCTGCCCAGACCTCTTCAGAAAACCTCGGAAATAAACGGGGCATCACACTGAAAAGCTTCGGTTTTCTCTGCTGTGTGAGACAGAGAGCACATATTCTTCAAAGCCCACCCACCCTAAGGATGCGCAGCTGCTCCTCCTTGCTCTGATGCCTGCAGGGAGCAGGCTGGAGCAGAGGCACAGCCCATAGGGTGCAGGATGCTCAGTGCAACAAAGCCCTCGGCCATTTTAGCACTTCAGGGGACATGGTGAAGGGGGATGAATGTAGAGGGAGAGAGATCTTGAGCGCTGCAAGAAGCAGCCCAACTTATCATGCAGGGGTTGCTATGGCAACCCACCCAGTTAATGCTTCACCAGCAAAAAGAAAAGAAAAAAAGGGGAAAAAAGGCTGGTACTTCTGCACAGGCACAACAGGACGAGGAGATAAAAAATAAATTCAACACCCCCACCCCCCTCTAATCCTTCAATCTTCTGGTCTCTGAGCCAGGCTATGGGAGCGGGAGCACAGAACCTGCATCTCTGGCCTCCACGTGACAGCCATCTCAGCAGTTCCTCTCTCACTGCAATAATCATGTCAGCTCACTTCAGCACAACTGTCCTCTTTGTTGTGCAGCTAAGCATCAGCAAGGCTTGTTCCTTGCCCCTTTCCTGTCCGTCAGGAGCCAACACAGACCCACTGCTGGCACCAATTGCTCACTGCCATCCCAGCCTTGAGGCAGCCAAAGCTGTGCAATAACAGACTGTGCATGTTCTCGCTTTACTACTGCTCCCAGAGCTTCATCTAACTCTGCTCATGACTGAAGAGCAGACCTCCAAGGCCTCTGGATGGGCGATATTCTGACCTCTTAATGCTAGCTGCTCTCCCTTTTAGTTTTCAGTGACAACACACAAAGCATCCCTATGCCATCCTTACCTCCCAGAGCAAACACAGCCTGCTCAACATGCCTCCATTTATCCTTAGCTCTTGGAACTGTTTTCTTTTCAGGTCTACAGAGAAGGAGAACTGGACATATAGACTCCTCTCTATGAACAAGAGGGCTCAGGCCAGCTGTCTGCGAGCCCTCAGTGCTTTTCACAGTAGTGCTCCCTCTCAGATAAATACCTCCTCCATCACAGAGGAGCACTGCATAAGCCCAGGTCTGTGCACACACACAGCCTGCATACTTGGATCCCTTTAAGCAGCAGGTGTACTGTGAAGGCTGGGTTGAAAACTGCCCTCTCTGTGTCTGAGAAATTGGCACTGAGATTCATTCCTCCACACTGCCAACACTTTGTGGTCAGTTAAGCCCTGGTGCCACCCCAGGTACTTCTGACATATTGTTTTCTGAGACTCAGCACCAAGAAGATCAAGCAGTGCATATGCACATAGGCAAGACTGAAGTGCTGTTTTACCAATCTGCAGCTTAACGAGGTGGCACTTTCACAGATATGCTTTTAGGCCTCTCCTCAGCCCATTCATTTCCAGCAGTGGATGGAAATCCATTAGCGTCAGATTGCCACACGCAGTCATTCACATTCGCTCATTTAATTTCTCGTACTCTCAAAACTCTTACAGCTACTGAAATACACCGATGCATCAATTACTTTAGCACCTTGCAATGACTGTTTTTCTGTAAAATAAAATCTTGTTCACCAAGTGTTACCATCTTACCTTGGCTGAATTGAATTGAAAACAACTGCGGTTTTCCTCCTTAAAGGGTAAGCAAAGCTGAACCTCCCCAGTCAGCATTAAGCAAGGAAAATCCATTGTTAACTCCTTTTTCAAGCCCCCTAGAATGCTGCTTCTCAAAGGTGATTTGTTCTCACCGTTGACCAGGGGATACAAAGGATTCAATACAAAGAATAGAAAGAACACAGCAGATGTGTGGTTGCGTACACTCACTGTCTTGCACTGCCGTGCCTCCCATGGTGAACAAGAAACTTTCTCAGTTCTTGGCCTTATTCTGTACCTTCCATCCGTGTGTTTCCAGCTCTCTCCTCCAGCAGCACAACTGTCACCATCCTTCAGCTAAAAGAACAAGCACATTTGTAACGTATCGGACATCACATGTAAAAAAAGGAAGAACAGTTTTTCCAGCTTCAATATGACAAATCTGAAAGGCCTTTTGACAATGAGAAATGCCTTCTAGGTCAAATTCAAAGCTGCTGGGTAAAGTAATGCAAGTTACACAGAGCTTTGAATCTGTAAAAAGTCTCTTTTGCTTTCAAAACTACCATTTACCAAAGGGAAATTCAACACCCAAGCAAGCACCTTCTCCTGGCTATGTATTATGCTACAGCTCTCTGCGTTTTAGTCGTTCTATTAACTTTATACAAAAAAAGAAGCATAAAGAGAGAGCGATCATTGGTTTCCATCCGGATTCTGTGTAGGAAAGGAGAGGTTACGCGGTGTCCGGCGAGGTTTGCAGTGCCGCTGATGGCCGCTAGAGGGCGCTGTTCTCTGTGCGTTACGGAGCGCTCCGCCAAAGCCCGGCTCGCCCCTGCACAGGGAGGCAATGCACTTAAGAGCTGCAGGTACTGTGTTCCTGTGCTGTGCTCTGCTCTGATGTGTTTGTTGTTAACTGCTCACCTCAGTTGAGTTCCCATCACGAGCTGTACAAAAAGAACGGACCCCATAGCCCTGTGAGGTTCCATTTCTGGTCTGGATTCTTCTTTATGTTCTACCAACAAGCTGGGCAACCCCAAACTACTTCACCTCTGCAAATTTCCTTCTATTTATTTACAAATAGAGTCCACGTGTGCCTCACTTATACCTTTCCCTGGTTACTGAGAAGCTCTTCAGAAGTACTTCACTTCTCTGAGAGAAAAAACAAACCCTCCTCAAAGCTGCATGCGGTGGCTGTAAGGCAGAATGCAATACTTAACGCTTTGTGTGCGAGGCCAAACACAGCACTTTCACCCCAAAGACCTGAAATTCCGGATGTCACAGAACCATGAAATCCCTGCAAACAGACCAGCTTTGTTCGGTGCCTCCCAAGGCTAAAAAGCATTTGGCCAGAAAGGGCGTAAGTAATGCTTAATGAGGACATCAGATTTTGGTGACACAGTAAAAGCAAGAGGGATGCAGAAAGTCCTGCCCACACCTAAGCCTGGCACCAATTCCATCCACACACTCACCTTGCCCTCACTCCTCCTGCTTCACCTCTCACTGTCCTCCTCACCCTGCCAACCCCTCTCCCTCCTACAGGTACCCCAATTTGCTCTGTCATTCTGCCCTGTCTGCATCTCACCTGCAGCCCTGCCTGCCCTCAGCCCCTCTTGCTGCTCAGCAGATGGGCAGCTGCTCTTTCCTCCATGGTGCCTCCACAGATCACGTGCTTTGCACTGAACAGAGAGGACACTACACAAAAATAGACCATATTACATGCAGTAACCAATTACACTGAGTCACTGCTTTTATCAACACCATATAAAAACACTGGCGTTGGCTATAATTAATAAACAAGATGCTCTAAGAAGAATGAATCAGTAACTGCTGATATCACGTACAGATATCTGTGTATTCCAGCCAGATATCAGCCAGTTAGGATAAATAAAGAAATTAAAAAGCTTAAAGATACCTGGGGACTCAGACAGGCTGGAAGGCACAGGGAATAATGCAATTCCAGCAGCAGTCCTTGAACAGAGCAGAACAAAAGCACCTCTATATCACGTTCCATGGGCAGGATGGCCAGCTACCTGAGTCAGGCAATTAATTGCCTGGAGGTCACTGCGGTTGTGTATTTCAAGGTCAGCATAAACCAGGTCATCAGCTCAAGTCTGTGTTTTGGCCAAGGCTAAAAATCAGGGTCAAGTGCCAGCACCACATCGAGGATGAAACCAAGTGTTCTTGGTCCTAAAGGTGCCATTATTATTTGTCCACCCTCAAATACTAAATGAAACCAAACTCAACTTTTTGGATGGTACTTACTTT
>PPHD01010173.1:1697-19897 GCA_002909625.1 Bambusicola thoracicus
AATTTCTATTTTTAATTTGAGCTTGAATGTAATAGCTAACTATATTTCTGTCTTATCTCTGTTTCAAATGTCCTCTCTCTTATAGCTTCATAACAGAATCACAGAATCACAGAATTATCAAGGTTGGAAAAGACCTAAGAGATCATCCAGTCCAAGACTGGACAAGACAATGAAAGACATTTGCTAAAATGCTTGTTCTAAAATGCTTAGGGATAGTCTGAAGGAAGATTTCAATAGAGTCACCCTGGAATTTAAACACACTCTGCTAAAAGCAGAGGTAACAATATCTCCTTCCTTATGCAGTAACTTCAATTAATAGTACAAATTTTTCAGGAAATGATCTCAATTCTTAAAAGTCTTTTGTTTTGTAATAGTTAGCATTACTGACTGACAGTTAAAGCACATAACCAAAATTAAAATGTATACAATAAAGAGAGAAAAACTGCTATTCTGGTTTATTCATTTATCTATACCTAGTTTGAAATTCTTTTTCATTCCATACTTGGAGACTATAAGTAATCTATCTTAATTTCCTGTCAACTCTGCAGGTATTACATTTATAGTTTGGATGATTACTACTCGTGAGGCATCTTCATACACTTCCTATCAGTGTAAAGCTTGAAGCGCAATAAATTGTAGGGTAAAACCAGTTTAAAAAATAAAAATATAATATAATAAAAATCTGACAACCGATATACAAGACTCTTGAGATACCCTTGATTTTTACTCTATGATCTCGTTATGAAAACTTTTTCAAAGTACGAAGTCTGATGCAGTCACTAAACATGTATTATCTCATGGTTTTCAAGCCCATCAGCCCAGAATATGACAGTGAACAACATTTATTACAGTTCACGGAGGAGTTTCACATAGAGGCATTCAGACAGATTTATTCTGCACTCATTCAAACTTGAAGTAAACCATATCAAGCACACACAAAGTAATATACTGGCTCCTCATGACTAAAGGTCACTGCTGCACCTCTGTTAAAATATCTGAAGCAATCCTAACAAAGTTGTCGTACTTTCAAGTCATATTTACCAGACCTAATCTCCTTTGAACCATGTCATTGCTGTTGGAATAAACAGGGACATGGTTGTCAAGGACTTTTAATTTTCTGTGACAGCTGTCAAAGGGTCTTTCTTAGACACCAGTCATATTTTAGATAAGAAAATAGAGTTTCAGACTGCATGCCAGCCGCCAAACACAAGCAGTTGTGATTACACACAGTTTCATTTCCCTAGTTTAATTTGAAATCACAAATGATAAATTTGATTTCATGGTTCGAATAAGATAGAAACAGAGACCAATTATCTCTAGTTTATTTATTACCTTTATCAATCAGTGTTTATTTTATAAATTAACTGACATGTCCTAGTGCAAAGAAGTGAGACTGGATTTTTGATTTTGAATTTCGCATGCACTTTTAGAAAAGTACAACAGACTAAAAAGAGTCAAAGCCTAGACTGTGGGATATCAATTGGATTTGTAGGGGCTCTCAAAAGTAATCCTTCACTATAGATGGAAATTAAGTGGCAGGTGATCACTGACATGAAAAGAGTTCTGATTCATGGTTTTAGAAATGTTTTATTACACCAGGGTTTTTTTACAGGCTTGAAGGTTGGTGCGTGAAACTGGGAGAAGCATAGTGCTTTCAATGCTTGCAGTGTTTCTAGGAAGCTCAAGGGGTTTCTAGATTTAGTAAGGTAGGTATAAGACCAGGGCCTATCTAAAAGAGAAGTAAGAAGTTAAAAAAATCAAATGAGTTAATATGAATTATATTTTTTAGATTTATGAAATTCATTTTTTATACTCCATGTGTTACAATTCATTTCTGTACTTTCTAGACTATTGCATCTTCCTGGACTTGTTTCAGAGCACATGGCAGTTTTGAAAGGATACCAGAGGTGCATTGGGTTCTTCCCTACAGAAGTAGAAGAAGAAGTATGGCTCCAATGACCTTATACTGGAGCAGACAAACATTCCCATCTGCTTTCATTCTGCAGCCTAGAAATTCTTTTCTTCTTTTAACGTTAGTTAACCCAGATCCACAAAGGAACTGTAGAAAAACAAGTCTTAGTTACAGACATCAGGATTACAGCATTTTGTCAAGAATGTAGAGATAGACAGATCTCCTATCAGATATTACTGACTCCAAGTTATACAACAGATTGACTAAGATAAAAGAACAAAAAAAAAATTGCAGATACTGAATTGAAAAAAAAAATCATACATTTGAAATGAGTATTATAAAATTCTACTTAAAGGCAAAATTATTCTTTATCAACCTAGAAATATATTAAAAGAAAAGCCTTAAGTGTAAATACATAGGATACATATTTTAGTTGAAACAATGATTAAAAATTTGGTAAGAAAAGCAAAGCTTAAGTTTGGACAGTTTTCCCAGAATCTCTTTTTACACATACCAGAAGGAGGTTCCAGTCCAAAAAGAGTCTATAGCACATCTTGCATCTTGCAAATGAGATTAAAAAGAACACCAACACTAAATCATAGGATCATTAAGATTGGAAGGAACACTAAGATAACCTAGTTCCACCGTAAAGATCTAAAGAAAATATATAGTTTATTAGGGATGTAGTTTTAGGTTCTGAATTTTAGATTGCTTCTTCAGTACTACAAGGAGCCCTCTTTGTGACAGTATGTATAAACCTGCTCCCTTCTTTGAACCCTCATCAATTAGACTCTGAAACAAAATGCAGGACCAGAATGCAAAACGGTGTCTAAGCATTGGATTGCTAACTAGAAAGAACACTGAGAAGTTTTCTTTATTTGCTGAGTTATCCTACATCAGTGTCTTGTTGAAGCTAGTCATTTAGTCTTCTATTAAGTTGGACTGAATGTTAAAGACAGCTTCACGGGATTATTCATTTTATTCAGAGATCAACAGTAGAGGAGAGTGAGATGAACTGCTCTCTGGATGTGGCTGTTTCTTTATATACAGGGAGTTCAATGATCTAAGTAGGCCAGATGGCATTTTTTTACACCTGAAGTGAGACAAATCCTGCCTGGATGTGGTTCTGGGCAGCCTGGTCTAGTGGCTGGAGACTGCACATAGCAGGGGCGTTGAAACTAGATGGTCATTATAGTACTTTTCAGCCCAGGCCGTTCTATGATTCCATGACTCTGATTCTATGAAAAAGCATGTAGATGCCTAATGTTCAGGTATCAAAAGATTAAGTCTATTGTCTCTTATTATTTGTCCCTGTTTCACTCTATAGCTACTGGTTACAAACATTCTCATATCACTTATATAAGATCTAAAAGCACAGTTCACATGTCTTCATGTGAGTTCTAACTAATACTTCAAGAACATCGCCTCAATACTCTGGTAATATGCTTAGAAGCTTTATATATAAGCTATGATCATCATTTTCACTGTGTTATGAGATCCATGGAAAGTTCATATTACTGGGAGTTCTTAGGCCAGATGCACAAAGACAATAAGATTAAGTGTATAACTCCTGTGGCACTAATTCCCTGTTGACTCAGTATTATATTAAGTGTATGTGTGTGTTTGCGTACATTATATATGCATATTTATATGTATGTTATAACATTTTTAATCTGGATTGGATTTTTTTTAATTATTATTATTTTTTTTAAATGTATGTGAATGTACTGTATAAACCTCTGGCTACTAAACACATAAATCTTCTTGGCAACTCTGTCTTCTCAGTCTTCTGTCATTTTATTGCCTTGATTTCATCCAAACCCAATTTCATCAGCCAATTTTTCTAATAAAGAGAAAAACAGCTGCTGATATTATGATAGCAGAAGGCATGTTATCACAAGTCATTTCAGTAAACTTCACCAATTTTTCACATTCTGCAGCAGGCATATTTTACTGTTTGTTATGTACGAGGGAGGAACATGTTTGATTTTATGGAAATGGTTTGCTCCCCTAAGACAAATTTCTTCTCACATTTATTTTCACAAGACTGATTCTGAGGCCATTTATTCTGTGGGTTTCAAGAAAATTTAGCTAAGCTGTACGTTTGTATTCAGAGACCCAAATTGCATAGTGTAGTGTTGTTAAACCTATTAATGACAGAATCCAGAATTTCTTTGCAACCTCTGCAACTCATGTCCAGCAGCAGTTGTTACTAACTTGAATCTCTCATTTGCTTATCTTCACACAGTTTTTGTTTTGTTTCCTTAGTTTACTAGGATTACCTGCTCTCTCATAAAGCTTTGATCTCTTCCAAATCACACAAAGTCAGAACATACAGCTGCAAGAAAAGAAGTTGACATTTGCTTTCTGAATTGTTCTGATATTTTTAATAGCTTCATTATTGTTAGAAGGTTTAACTAATGTTTGGCATACAGCTTACTTCATCTTCTTTCTGCAATTTTACTGGAAAAATTTGGAGAAGAATTTCTCAGGAGGACACTTAAAGGATAGATTTATTTGTTTGTTTGTTTGTTTGTTTGTTTATTGTAGCCCTGCAAAGAAAGATCTGGTGCTCCTGGTGGATGAAAAACTGAACATGAGCCAACAGCGTGCTCTTTCAGCTCAAAAGGCCAATGGCATCCTGGGCTCCAGGATAGAAGAAGCACAGAACAGAAGAGGGGTGGCCAGCAGGGACAGGGAGAAGATTGTTCCTGTCTAGACTGCTCTCGTGAGGCTTCATCCAGTGTACTGCATCCAGGTCCAGGTTTCCCAGTAAAGGAAAAATGGGGAGCTGTTGAAGAAGTTTTAGAGGAGCGCCATTATGAAGACATGCTAAGGGAGCAGGGCTTGTTCATCCTGGAGAAGGCTGCAGGGTGACCTCATTGCAGCCTTCCCGTATTCAAAAGGGAATTATAAACCAGAAGGGAGTCAACTTTTTACAAGGGTAAGCAGTAATAGGACAAGAAGGAATGGTTTTAAGCTCAAGGAAGGCAGGTGTAGATTAGATGTCAGGGGGAAGTTCTTCACAGAGAGAGTGGTGAGGTGCTGGAACCAGCTGCCCAGAGAGGTTGTGGATGCCCCATCCCTGAAGGTGTTCAAGACCAGGTTAGATGGGGCTCTGGTAAGCCTGTTCTAGTACCAGTTCTGGAGGTTGGTGGCCGTATTTGTGGCAGGGGTGTTGGAGCTTAACAATCCTTTGGGTCCCTTCCAACCCGTCATTCTATGATTCTATGATTCTATGATTTAAGAGTGGTCTTAATAATCCTAATGCATAATTTGTAATGAGATCGTTAAATGTTATATTCAGTAATTGATTGACTTTGTTCATAATTAAGCACAATAAGATCTTGTATTTAAAAATGTTAGGCTATTTTGAAGGTGAATGATGTGAAAGTTATACTCAGTATATACCTTACTTTCTTTTGAAATTGTTTAGAGAATTTTCCAGTTAGTTAGAATGCAAACAACATATTAAGCCTCTTATTTACCCTTACCTGCATATGTTTCAGAACAACTGACAAGCAAGAACATTTTTGCTCTTCTGGGACAGTCAAGCTGTCAGGTAGCCCAGCACTGCATTGTAATAATCCAAGGTATTAAGAGGTAAGGAATGTTCTTTAACTATTCACACAAATTTAGGAGCTGGTAATGAGTCAGTTATCATAGGAAAATTATGCCATTATGAGCAACCATGGCCAGGAGCAGTCTGGAATTTTCAGTGAGGGTGTATGAAACTCACAGATTCTCAGCAGATCTCCTGCACTTTATAATACAGGCAACTACTGTGATTATGCTACTGAAAAGTGTAAGAGATGTAATACCATACATACACTCTGGAGGTATTTAAGGCCAGGCTGGATGGGGCCCTTGGAAATCTAATCTAGTCCTTGATCTATCAGCTAGCAATCCTGCCTGTGGCAGGAGGGTTGGAACTTGACGATTTTTGAATTCCCTTCCAACCCAAGTCATTCTATAATTCTATACCATACCTTCTGATAATGACCCATCAGAGTCAGTTTGCAAAGACAGAAAGAAAAATTCTGAGAAAGCACAGTGTAAATTAAAGGGTTTGAATTTAATCTTTCTTATTATATGAATTATTACTAACTACTTTGCATAAAGAATCACTGTATTGTTATAGCACTTTTATGGCAGCACATCTACAAAACAATCATAATTATGCTAAGATGATTAGCTACACCATGACTAATCCTCAAAAATTTATATTTCCTGCACTGCATTCATTTTACTTTATTTTATTTTTTACATACATGTAAAAAGTGTCTTAGTTTATGTGATCTTAACTGCTTTTACACAGAAACCCAGCTTTTATCTAAAGTCAGGTTAGACCGTTGTCAGTTAACACAAGGTCCTAAACAACCTATGAAAATTTTGAAGTCAGCCTTCTTTGAACAGAGAATTAGACCGAAAGATTTCTTCTAAACTAAATTATTTTATGATTCTACACAGTACTTTGCGTCTGTTCTCAGTGTTGGATAAGTAACTCTGGATTTTATTATAAAGTAGTAAAATCCCATTTATAACTTCTTATGGTGGCATCACTACTATTACAGTTTTTATAAATGGGAGACCAAAAATGGAAATGCTTCCAAGACCAAATAGAAATATGCAGGAGAATGAAAAGAATGGATTTAAGCATCACGAGTACTATTTTAGTCACATCCAGTTCTTGTACACTTTTAAAAATAGCTATGAAACCAACTCATTCTTTAAAAGATGAAGCGACTAAATGGCCTTAGATTCTTCCTTTGCAATATAACATAATGTCTTTAAAGATGTGTCAAGCTTTCAAAAGTCATCTTCCATACAGATATAGAATGATCAGAGCTTCCAATGTTTACAAGTATTTCCTTTTTCTTCCTGTATTGGGCCTTATAAAGCATACACAACAGCTGCAACTCTACTACACAGTATTATTCAATTCAGAAAAAAAACAAATATTGAGTTCATATTTAAGATGCATTTCCACTAGATAAAAGAACTGTTAGCATGAATTATCACATTCATATCAACAGAAGTCAAATGCCAAACACCAGAGAGTTTTAAGTGACAAGTCACTTAAAAAAATCTTGAGAGTCAGTTTCCAAGTCTGTTCATCATCCTTCATCTTCTGTAACTTCCTACCAGAAACACTTAGCCTGACATAAATTATTTTCCATATTCTGTTCAAAAGTCCTCAAAGCAATGAGATGGCCCTCTTGCATTTTCTTTACTGATAGTTTGTATCACAATGCTGAAGGTGTGATTCATCACCTTTCCAAGAGTGTTGAATATTTTATCATCCATGGCATGCTGGAATAGAGCTGGAGAACTTGTGTGTAGGGATACGAACATAGTACATTCCTCATTTGGATCACTGGGAGAATCTGTGAACAGATGGACGAGTCTTAACGTCTGTATAAGTTGGCTTACTCCAGAAGTAACCATGGTAGCCAAGTAGGAAGCTTTCGATATGGATATCGTGAAGACATGGAACAAGGCTAGGGAAAAGGCACAGAATTTGTGCATATCTACTCAGATCCTTTATTTGAATGAATTTATTCAAGAAATGAAAACAATGGTAAATAAGTGATCACTTACGGACTCCCAAGTCCCTACTAATTTGGAAACAGGAGCTTAAAACAAATTCCTTGAAAGTGCTGGAGAGGTTTCCATTAAGAGTAGATTAGAGGAAAAATTTGATCATCACAGAATTCACTTAATTGTTCACAACTTTTTTATTTGGTTATATTCGGTGAAACAAGATTCATCAAAGTATACGACTATATGCAGAATCACATGCTTTATAAATCAGTGAATCCCACATAAAGTTTGTTCATCAGGTAAGCAGATGAAATCTGTGTTTTAGCCAACCTGTATCCAGTTAACTACATTATTTTTAAGAATGTATCTCTACGGTTGTCCTTGCACAAGAAAACAATAAATCCCTTAGAGTTGGGAGTGTTTGTTCCACTTTGTGCACTGTACACATCTATTCAGAGTCCTCTGACAGTGCACGTATCTTCCAAATAAATCTTTCTTATTCTCTGAAAATGTGTCCAATGTTCTCCATCATTAACCCAAGGAGCCTACAACTCCTTATTCAGCAGCTTGTACTGAAAATATTAATTATGTATTTGTATCCAAGACACTTCTGTATGTGATTAATAATTCAATACAAGTATAAGCTTGGCAGATTGCAAATGAGCAAGGAGGTCAGTTTTCAAAAGTCTAATAGTAACTTCAAGGAACAGGTGACATTAGATCAAGTCATATATAGAATCACAGAATCCTTGGATTTGAAAGGGACCTTCAAAGGCCCAGGATACAGTTGTCTTTCTGGGCTGCAAAGGGCACATTGCTGGCTCATGTCCATCTCACCATCCACCAGCACTCCCAGGTCTTTTTCAACAGGGCTGTGCTCAATCCTTTCATCTGCCAGCTTGTATTGGTAGTGGGGGGTGCTGCGACCCAGGTGCAAGACTTTGCATTTGGATTTGTTGAATGTCATGAGTTTCACCTAGGCCCACTACACAAGCCTGTCTAGGTCCCTCTGAGTGGCATCCTGTCCCTCAGGTGTGTTGACTGCACCCCACAGCTTGGTATCACCAGCAAACTTGCTGAGGGTACACTCAATCCCACTGTCAATGTCACTGCCACCCATCAAGTCCATGTCTTTCCAGTTTGTAGAGAAGGATGTCATGTCAAAGGTCTTACTGAAATCCAGATAGCTGACATCAGTGGCTCTACCCTAGTCCATTGATGTAGTGACACCATCACAAAAGGCCAGTAGGTTGGTCAAGAAGGATTTGCCCTTGCTGAAGCCATGTTGGTTATCCCATGTTATCTCTCTGCCTTAGCATAGCTCCCAGGAGGATACGCTCCATGATCTTTCATGGCACAGAGATGAAACTGATAGGTCAATAGTTCCTGGGGTCATCTTTTGTACCTTTCTTAATAATGGGTGTGATATTGCTTTTTTTTCCCCTGTATATCAGGTCTTTGCCTGTATAACAGGTCTTTTCACAGGTCTTATATCACAGAGACTGTGGATATTCATTTTTTTTTCACTCAGCCTTATCCAGTGAAACTTCCTGATATACACTGTGACAAAGACACATCGGAAATCTTTTAAACAATTAAATAGAAACACAAAATGTACATAACATAGATCATAGAATCATAGAATGGCTTATGTTGGAAGAGATCTCAAAGATCTTCTAGTTCCAACCTCCCTGTCATGGGCAGGGTTGCCAACCACTAAATCAGGCTGCCCTGGATCCCAACCAACCTGGCCTTGAATGTCTCCAGAGATGGACTATCCACAACTACTTTGAGCAACATATTTTACTTCCTCACCACTTTCTGAGTAAATAATTTCTTCCTAACATCTAACCTAAATTTCACTTATGTTAGTTTAAAGACATTCCTCCTTGTCCTATTTACCTCTGTAAAATGCCAGTCCCCCTCTTACTTGTAAGTTCCTTTAAAGTACTGGAAGGCCACAGTGATGCCTCCTCAAAGACTTATTTTCTCCAAACTAAACGTGCCCAGCTATCTCAACTCTTCTTCATAGGAAAGGTGCTCCAGCCCTTAGATCAACTTTATGGCCTTTCTCTGGATCTTCTTCCACACCTTCACATCTTTCTTGTGTTGGAGGCTTTAGGCCTGGACTCATTACTATAGATGGATCCTCTTCACAAGGGCAGAGTGGAGGGGAACAATCACGACCCTCACCCAGCTAGCTACTCCTCTTTTGATGTAGCTCAGGATCCAATTGTCCTTCCATGCTGTAAGCATACAATAAATATGTTACTGTGAAGTTTTTCAATTTATTTTTATTTTCAATGCTCTAACTACCTTCAGTGGATTTGGAGAAGATGAAGCCCAATGGCTTTAACAGGAATACAGGAAAAGCTTCCATTTAAGCAATCTCCTGCACCCTCTCCTCTTTCCAAATCCTTTCCAATTTCCAGATAATTTCTGGAGTGTTTTAATGCTGAAGCATTTAATCCTCTTCATTATCTTGCAATTATTTCTATGCAACTTCCAAAGGGATGCCTACAATTTTATTTATTCACTTATTGCTATTAATATTAATTAAAAAAACAAACAAACAAACAAACAAAAAAAAACACACAGAATACCACAATTTTAACTATTATCCTGTAGAAGAAGTTTATCGTGTGTTTCATGTCCCTAGGAAAGTATTTTGGAGAGCAGCATGCCAGCTGTATGCAGGTCTAAGGCAAAGAGCTTAATTACTGATGTTAAACTCACTTCTGAAAGGGAAAAACAGAATGAACCAAGAGGGAAATAAATAGGAAAAATAGTACTGAATAAATAACAGTTACTTGGAGTCTACATTGCTGAAAGTCTTTAACAGTGACTGTCCTTATAACTGCTGGCCCCATAACAAAGCAAATTTTTCTTGTCACTACAGAAATTCAATCTGTTATAAAATTCACCAAGCTTTCCTGTTTCTTCCTCTTCTGGTAACTGGCTTTTTGTGTCATGCTTCAGTGATTGATGCAGCATTTTAATTCCATCTTTGGTATGTCAAAGGAAATCCCTGCATGTTATATCTCAGTGAAGGATGGGAGGAGGAAAAAAAGTCTGAAAATTATAAGAAAACTAGAAAAGGAAGGGGAATAACAATTCGTACAGCCTTTGTATAGGCAGTTGCATCCTGAGCTGTATCAAAATTCTTAACTAGCAGGCCAAGAATGGTGTCTGTCCCCTTCTGTTCTGCTCTTGTGAGTCCCATTTGGAGTACTACATCCAGGATCTGATCAGATGATGTGCTATGTCCAGGACGATAATCAGAGGGCTGGAGCACCTCCCCAGTGAAGACCGACTGTGGGAGTTGGGCTTGTTCAGCCTGGAGAAAAGAAGGCTGCAAGGTGACCTCCTTGCACCATTTCAGTACATCTTTACTAGTCTTTGAGGAGACACCACTGTGGCCTTCTAGTATTTGAAGGGAGCCTATAAACTCAAAGAGTCAACTCTTTGAAAGGGTAGATAACAGCAGGACAAGGGGAAATTGTTTGAAGTTGAAGGAGGGAAGATTTAGGTTGGATGTCAGGGGGAAGTTCATTTCTATGAGAGTGGTGAAGTGCTAGAACAGGCTGCCCAGAGAGACTGTGGATGCCCCATCCCTGTAGGTGTTCAAGTCCTGGTTGGATGGGGCCCTGGGCAGTCCGGTACAATATTAAATGTGGAGGTTGGTGGCCCTGCCTGTCCGGGGGGTGGAGGTGGGGAAGGTAGAGATTCATTATCCTTGATGTCCCTTCCAACCCAGGACATTCTGTGTGATTCTATGATCTATTAGGGTGTTGAGGCCCTGACACAGCTGCCCAGAGAAGCTGTGGGTGCCCCATCCCTGGAGGTGTTTAGTGCCAGGTTGGATGGTTCCCTGAGCAGGCTGAGCTGATGGGCAGCAACCAGACCATGGCAGGGGGGTTTGGAACTAGATGATCTCTAAAATCTTTTTAAACCCAAATTACTCCATGATTCTGAAAAAATGAAATATTCCAAAAAGCTACTCCAATGATGAGGCTAAGGAGAGAAATGCTTCAATATTATTAATGAAAACATTTTATATTTATTTTTTCTGTTTATTTTAAATAAAAATATAATAAGCTGAATATTTCTAGAATCATGTTAGAAAGCTCATCTACCCGCCTGGTATTTATGCATAAGAGCAACTACTGTTTCCCCTTCCCATTAGGTAAAATGGCCACCAAACCAAGGAAGAGAGCACATCCATTTGTTTTTAGCAGTATTCAGATATAGTCTATGCCTTATTCTTAGGACGTCTTTTGGTAGATAGTGGTTAATACTGACATTCAATAACAAACTCTATGTTATGTAGTGTAGTTGTACAAATGCATGAATGTCACAGTTCAATTCACAAAAGTCTACAGCCTGAATACACGAAACATAACTGAATAAATGTTAATATTGCAAGCATAAGATCAGAACAGAAGGTGATTTTGAGTTATGACTGTCTTAATAAACAGAGATCATTACAGTGGAAAAAACTGCAGGATGTGTAAGCAATGATACAGAGGGAATATTCAAAAAAAGAATGATACACTGGCATTGTCTTTTTTTATTGTGTATCTGCTTCTAAGGGAAAAATACCTTGTTTTGGGATTTGGAGAGAACAGTCAACTGTTTAATTTGTTTAGATATCTTTGTTAATATAACAGTACAGGTCTATAATACATATATGTACTCCTCTACTCAGCTCTTGTGAGGCCCCATCTGGAATACTGCATCCAGGCCTGGTGCCCCCAGTATAAGAAAGACATGGAGGTGTTGAAGCAGATCCAGAGAAAGGTTGTAAAGTTCATCAAAGGTCGTGCCATCAACACTATGGGGAAAATAGGACAGCTCATAACTTGGGTAGATCCAGAATGGATATAGCAAAAAATGCAGAGTAAGTATGAATTTACAGGATGGATAAAAGTTGCTAAGGAGAGAAATGCTTTCTGATATCAGATTTATCACTAATAATTTAAGAAAATATGTTTCTTTTTAATATGAAAATTAAATATTTTCTAGAGCTGAAATTACTGAGTGGATGGTTACTTAATATTTCTATTGTCAGTCTCTAAAGACCAGCTGAAGAAATGGTTCTTAGTAAATACAAAAAGTATGCAATTTTTGAAAGAGATAATACATAAAAAACAAAACAAAACAAAAAAAAACCTGTAAAGAGAGTCAAACCCTCTGGATATTAATACTGATATCCTGCAGCCATATTATCTTGTGTTATGATCTTAGAATCTCATAGGATAAGCAAGGTCAGACTTGGTCAGTACTCAAATAGAACACGTACAAAGTAAATCCGGGTGCCCTAAGTCATAGTGTTGGCAATTTAGTAGCAAGAACTCTTCTTCTGCCTTGAGCATTTAATCACTGCCCCAGGCATGGTCATAAAGGTCATTCTACTCCTGGAAATGCTGCCTCTGGAATAGCTGTAAATTGCAGACCTGACCACCTGAAGTCCTTAAGAAAGCCATGTTCCTTCCTTAAGAGCAGGAGCATTAACCCTTCTAGGTCCTCCATATATCAGCCAGGAAGAGATTTTTAGCAACCTAAAATAAATAAATTATTTTTGGTTGTTCTGACTGATTAATCAAGTACTCTTTTCACATATTTATAATCAGATCAATAATTGTTCTTTTGCATTAATACATGAACACTTTGTAACAAGCGCACTTTGAGCACTGTGTAGTTAAAAGGTTCTTTGTAAGCAAAAAAACAGTTTTTTTTTTTTTTTTTTTTTTTTTAATCAGTGGACTAAAAAATATCTTTGATAATATTCCAACCTTACCACACTTTCCATAACACAATTTATCTGTTCTTTTACTGTGTTAATATCATTTTTCAACAGTGCCCTGAAAATGCAGATGACTAGGATAGTGCTCAGAATCTTTTCTGACTCATTTATTAATCCTCTTCCTATAGTATTTAGAATCATACAATCATAAAATTGCTGAGGTTACAAAAAATTTCAAGATCATCAGGTATTCCTTCTTCTTTTCTAAAACAATGGGGATTTTTTTTCAGATCTGTCTTCAAAAATCAATTACTTTCTGACAATCAGTAATGGCAATATTTTGGCTAGCTGTATTTATGCTTTGTATCTATTTTGTTCATATAGGACTCACTCCCAAAAACCTAAAAATGACTTTATTCTGTTTAACTGTGATAAGATTCCCAAGTGCTGGGCAGCCTAAATTCAGTTCATTGATAACAGTGCCTAATTTAGGCAGCAGATCTGCTGGAGTTTCTAAGCACAAAGTAAGAATGAGCAATTTATACAGAAATGGGAAAAATAGCCTGGCCTGTTCTCAAGGGTCATGTTTAGTTATAGAAATACCGTGTCAAAGTCAGAAAAACTGCATAGGCAGTTCCTGTTGATAGAATTATTACACATGCATTATGACTGCCTGTTACAGAGCTTTTTTTTTTTTTTTTTTTTTTTTCTTTTTCTTTTTCTGAATTAACATTACTTGATTACACACTGTAACTCTGTATGGTTTCTTCATAGTTTCTGGCTTAATACTGACTACAGGCTATGAGGAGGAGGAAATCATGCTTCCTGGCTATTTTGTGCAGAGAAGGTCCTTTCCTCCAATTCTTTTTTTGTATGAAAGTCCTTTCTATAAATAACCACCAATCTCCCACTGTAGTTCATTTTTTTTCCAAAGAAGTCTAATTTTCCAGATCTGTAAAAGATTTTTTTGTTTGTTTTGTTGCCCATATTATCCTCACTTAAAGCATATCTTGTAGGAAGTACACTGAACTAGCCCCAGTAAACTAAATGAATATAATTTGAGGTGTCCATTCTTTACTTGCAGAATTAATTGTGCATGGGTGAAGAGTTTTAGATTGCTTCTAACAAAATTACAGCTTTATTTTTATTTAAAATTAAGTAAAATTAAAATTATTAATATGTCGAGGTTTCTTGATCTCAGTTTTCTTGTACAGAGGGCTGAGGATTTCCTGCACCCCTTTGATGTTATCCTTATTTTTAATATGCACAACCTGCAGTCAGTGGCAGAAATATTAATGAAATTACTGACTACCGTTGAACTCCATTTTGGGTAACCATTCCAGATGGCCTCCCAGTTCAACAGACAATCATTCATAATTATGGCAGATTTTCTAAGCTGTTTAAAGTTTTTTAATTTTTCTAAAATAGCAGTTCACCATAGAACATTGTGTGAAACAACGTATGTAATCCAGAGACACAACACTTACCCCTTTTGCCCTGTATAGAAGATCTTATGCTCTATCCCAGAAAGGAGTCTGTTTTCATAGTGTTCTTGACAAGTCCATACTGACTGCTCATCATAGCCACGTTTATTTATCTTGTTGATGGAATTTTTTTTTGTTTTACTTCTTTTATTCTTTTCCTAGGTTTTCTCCTTCCATATAATTTGTTCAGTTACATATCTACGTCATTTTCTAGGAATCAACTAAGCAGCTGTGAACTTTGAACCCAAGCATAGTTCTTTCCTACTGAAGTCAACAGAACTGAAACTGGTGTATAATTGCTTTTTTAAGTAGAAACAGACAATGACAATGGAACAACTGTTTATACGAAGTACCTAGGGGAAAATGTCAACATGCTGGTTTTGCTCATAACACATAAGTCTGATATCCAATACAAAATCATTTCACGTATTTACCATCAGCTAAGAAAAAGGTTGTCTTTGTGGGTCACTTTTTTTAATTATTACTGTAATGGAAAACAGTAAGTATGATTTGTAATCCAACAAAATATTTTATAAATCACATAAATATATCTGGGAATCACAAATACTCTCTCTATACACTATAATCTGCACTCAAAAGCAGTGACTTTGAGAGGTATTTAAGGTCATCATGCTTCACCAGGAAGACTAAGGAACATTATCATCATTAGATAAATACAAGCAGCAGAAACTTAGTTTTAATTTCCTGTTTATATTTATCCATAGCCAGGGTATGTGATATTAAACTCTTCATCTCTTCTGACGATACATACGAAATTCCAGTGTCTGGGTTTTGTTGTTATTATTGCTTTGTTTTAATTTTCTCTTTCTAAATTAGACATGTTGAAACTTCAAATATTACAACATACTAAGCAGTGATGACAAGCACCAGCAAATTTTGTTGGAAAAAAAAATGGCAGGCTCTTCTCTAACTGCTTAGTATTTTCAAGACAGAATTATAGCATCTACCTTAAAACTACATATTAATAAAGTGTCATTGTGTGTTACAATAGAGAATGCTAAACAGATGAATATGATGACTTATTTGTTAAGGAATTTTTTCATCTATCAGTTTTCCTATTATTCTTTGCTTCTCAAGAGTTTCTGTGAAGACATCATCTGCACTGCTTTTAGCAAGCAAGACTTGAAGATCTGCACAATGTCTGCTATAGAGGCTTTCTACCAGAGTTAGGAAAGTTATCTGTTCCTTTTTCTCAGTAAGCAAATTTAAAAGACATATATTTGAAAGTTGATCCCTTCACCAACATAGAATTTTGGCTTGTGTTAGAGGCAGCACACCAAGAAATGAAGGCACACTCTTTAGCGGCACTGAAAAAGCGCACAGTTTAGCTACTACCTTTCTGTCTTTTCTAAGCTAATATACTAGATCCATAAATTGCCTACTGTTGATTCCAAGGGTGTTTCCTGGCAGAATAGAGAACGAACGGTGTATTCCTTCGCAATTTGGAGAAAACAAGTTTGTTTTTGCATCTGATGCTTTTTCATCCAACACTTCACCTGAGAATGATATTATGATTTTAACTCCTGAAGTAGGATTACCAGGTTACAAGGTAGAAAGTGAGGAAATGGTAATATTCATTTACAGTATCTCACATGGTCAAAAGCAGGACAAGCATGGCAAGTTTGAGTTATGCTCTCCAGAATAAATCAAACACAAATTTTCTTCAGAATATTCTTATCTTCAGAATACCCGTTTAGCTTTGACTGGGAACCTACAATTTAATGAAATCTTCAGATATGTGCTCAGCTAACATAGTATTACTGAACTTAGCTTCCTTTGTCAAAAGTATTTGAGAAACTTTCTGGACTTTATCAGGAAATATTAAATCTTGCATAGACTCATGCCCTAAATATTTGATCATATCTCAGAACTATTGGCAAGTTGAGAGAGCAGAAAATTCCTGAATGAGAATGGATACATGAACACAAACTCCATCCTGATCTCTGTAAAGAAAGAAAAAGTCAGAAATCATCATGAAAAATGTTTAACAAGAGTTAAAAAAAGTCAGAAGAAATGCTTACAGTGTAAAACAGAGCTAAGTGGCAGAATAGGAAATCAGAATCTAGATGTTTGGATTTAAAAGGGAAATCCCAAAACCGAGAGCCCTGCTATTTAAGCAATGAAAAGTTCACACCAAATCATGGGGTAGCCAGAGTCATTGCCTCCCAGTAGGAAAACTCCATCACAAAATCAATTTGTCCTATTTACAAGAGTTCACTACCTAATGGTGCTTAGGAGCTTGCTGTTTTTTTCCTCATCTGCCATGAGCATACAAAGAATTTCAGGTAAACTGCTTTGGGTCACATCTTTTGAAGTGCCAAGTACCCTCTGTGCTGTTTTGTAATGAGCAGAACCTGACTAGAATACAAATGTGGTACTTTTAATGCTCTCCATGCAGTCTGGAAAACAACAACATAGTCCCCAAACAGACTGGCAGATAAATGTCACCGGAGCACTCTCTTGGCAGTGTGTGTCTGTGTTAAGGTCTGAAACTCCTTGAGCCATTTCAGCTGTCAGACTGAAGCAGATGAGTCAACCATTATCCTTCCCAGACCCACAGGCCTGATTAGTACCTGTACTGTCACTCCTATTTCTTCCAAAACATAACAAACCAGCTCAACAGCTGTGTAGGAACAAGTGCACCCTGTGGCATATCTCAGCATCCTGTTATTACAGAAATCAATACTCGGCGAGCAAAGTACAAATCTAATGAACCGCTTAATGTTTCTGTCTTTGGAGATGACATTCTGAGGTCTACAAGAACTTTATTTGTTCCCTGTAAGTTGCAGTCATGTAGGACTAGTTCTTCAGCAAGCTCTGAATAGGTTTGAACTGAAGCCACAGGAAATATGCCTAACTTGAGAATGGCACCAAATTTAACGAGGCAAGACTAATTAACACAAATGCAATATTATGATGATGGGACATATTCCATATTACCTCTTTACATGGAAACTATAATTAAATAGCGACACAGTTTCTTAAAGCAGAACATTGGCAACAAAGGATTTTAATGGCTACAGATACATAGAGTAACTTGAACATAACAAACCTCATTGGAGATCTTCTGGTGAATAGAATAGAATCATAGAATAGAATCATACAATAGTTTGAGTTGAAAAGGACCTCAAAGATAATCTAGTTCCAACTGCCCTGCCACAGTCAGGGTTGCCAACCACTAGACCAGGCTGCACAGAGCCGTATCCAGCCTGGCCTTGAATGCATCCAGGGACAGGGAACCCACAACCTCCTTGGGTAACATCATATTCTTTAGGTAATGCACGCTTCATTAACTGAGAACGAACTGCAGAGTACACATTTAGCTGCTTAAAATTTAAGTTTAAATAAAGTCTGTATCCACGCATAGATTTTAATATAGTTCAAATACATACTTGCATTCTTTGAATAACCATTACAATTAACTACACTGTAGTATTTGTTTAGGTTGTATAGGTAGGCTGCTTGGTGTCCCATATTCTAAATATATATATTT
>PPHD01010174.1:0-16992 GCA_002909625.1 Bambusicola thoracicus
ACTGTAGACACAAGGGAGATCTACCTGGCATATCTGTTTATTTTCTACCTGAGAGACACCTACTGCAAAGTGCTACCCAGTGCTGGACATCAAAGGATTCCTGTCACATTCCCGACAGCAAGTTACTCTAAGTCCCAAGAGGCTGCATTTATTTGTGGAAAGGGCAGGAGGATAAATTCAACAAATAAATGGAGAGAACAGCCGGGACACCAGCTACCATTCCAGTCATTGAATCAGCAAACAGAAAACTGTGACACACTGCTAATTAACTACAGGAGGAAAACAATTCTCCCAAGCAGCTCAAGTCATTACATTTCTGCACTCCTATCTCTGCTGCAGCTGACAGCGTTACGCTGACTTGTACATGCTGTTAAAGGCCATTAGAGTAAAAATTATGCCTGTAAAAATGACATCTTAAGCTCTCACCTCCCAGTGATTCAGCAGCAATTTTCCTCCACTTACATGTCAAAAGATCATATGTACATTTTCTCGCTAGGTGCTGCTGCCGTGACTCCCGCTGTATTCAGAGAGTTGAGCTGGGCCCTTTCTGCCCCTCCCTGCTACCAGCAGCGAGGTCCTGCAATCAGAACGTGGGTGACAATTTTGCTGATGGCGAGTGAGGCAGAGGAGCACACAGCTGGCTGCCCACTGCTCAGCAGGACTCCGTTCAATGGCCCAGAGAGTCAGATAACAGCAATCTGTGCGTGTTAACAGAAGCCTCTGAAGTCACACCAGTGTTTGCAGTGGCTGATGATTTGATGCACGCGATGGTTTCGGTATTTAAGCAGCTATTTATTCACTGAGAGAAAAGTAATTATATCTCCAAGATTATCAATAGTTCTAGTCAGAAGTTGAAATAAAGGCATACTCTACATTTCTGCTTCCTTTCAAGCCACAGCTGTTTTCCCGTGCTCATAAAGAATATCTATTAGGTACTGCTGTGACAGCGTGATGGATGAATATAAAATGCAATATATACACATGATTAATACAATGTCCAGGTTTAGTTAAATATTAATTCTTACTATTATCAGCCAAGATCCATGCTTTTGCAGTTCCCTGGAAACATTAAGTTCCCGTTACCTACAGCAGAGGTGATGATGTGAACATCCTCTCTTCTGCCTCTATTATGACATTCTCAGCTGAAGGGGAAATGCAAAGATCCCTTCCTGGACTTGCAGATCTTCCAAACAGCTCCATAAAGAAAAGGTTATTACAATGCTTTTCCTTTCCCATACCAGACATTTACCACATGTGAATGAATCAAGAGCTAACATTTTGCAGATGGCTCAAACAGAACAAAATAGCTCATGTAGCCATAGTTATGGCCTTCATGGCCATCAGGGATATGTTTGGCTACCAAGGATTTGTGTTCTGCACAGTCACTTGGTGGCTCTGAGAAGCATGTATGCAACTGTCCTTTGTCTTCCAATCACAGGGACTTTGGTGGCACTCATGAGTGCCAAATGGATCAGTTCCCCAGAGTGAACCTCATTTGCTATAAACAGCCTCATGAGCTGCAAGGGAATGAGGGGTTCAAACTTGATGATCCCTGAGGTCCCTTCCAACCCAAGCCATTCCATGATTCTGTGAATGCAGGTACATCTCTGTTATGTTCACAACAGCTATAAATCCCTCTCAAGATCCACTGCCCCATGGAGGATTCAAATATACACAACGTCCAACTGCTATAAGAGCAGAATATTTTAACCTTTCCCAACAGAACTTGCTTTTTCCCTACTGATGAGCTCACCTTCATGGTCAGTGCTACATGTGAAACCAAAAAGCAAATATAAATGCATAACATGGTACACCAGCAACACATTTGTACCTAACAGCCTTCAACACTTAGTGCAGAGCAGGCACAATATTGCATTCCTCAGCAGCAGGATCGTGGACAGCTTGTCTAATGTTAAGTTTGTGTATATGTGAAGACAGGATGTGATGGATAAGAAGAAAGCTGTGAATCCAAAGAGAAAATAGACAGAAAATGAACCACAGTTATATTCTTGCCTTGTATGACTGAACGCTGAATGTGCTGTGTAGGTCCAAGGCTTTCATGGGAATGTAAGTGTTGTAAATCATGGGTGTTTGTTGTTGCCTGTACAAAAAATCTTATACGTACACACAAACATATGCAAACTCTGACTGTCCTCTCCAGGGGAAAAAATAGAGGAAAATAAAGGTTCTTCAATATCACGTCGACTTCCAAATGATAACACCTGTAGTTACTACAAGTTTATAGATTCTAGGTTCTTGGAGACAGGAAAAGAAGGTGGAAGGGCTGAGAAACAGCATGGCACTTCACTACATTCCTGACTTCCACCAGACAGCAGCAGAATTTAGCTGTGGCCCATGGCAGGGATGGCTATCTGCAGCAGTGACTATCTGCATACTCATTAAGCACTGACAAAATGAGACTCTGGTTGTAACTGGATCCACAGAGCTTCAAGAATCCAGGTAGCCAGCTGGGCCAGCAGTGCTACCATTCTCTGTGATTTAAGAGAAGTGAGCAGCAATGCTGATCAGCCACCAGCCTGGATGCCGAAGCTCCTCCTCAAGCCTGGGGCTGTGTATGAGCTGCCCTGGGCACACCTCCATAGAGCAGCCAGGCATCCTCAGCTCCTGCCTCGAGATGAGCAAACTTTGAACCACTCTGCTGCCTTCTGAGCATCACAGAACCTAATTACTTTACTGCATTAGATAATTCCTTCCTTGGAAAAAACTTAAGTATCTCCCCAGTTTTCAATCCAATCTTATTTAAGTTATGAGTATGCAGGCACTACCCTGAAAGGAGCTCCTTAGGCATCACAGACAGACAAATACACACCCACCCCTACAGAACAGACAGGGCCATATGGGTACCCACGTAGAAATCCATTTGGTGTCACGCGTATGTATTACATGATATGCATACCATATGATTTATCATCACCGGGGCCAACATGAGCGGAGGAAAGCTTTCTGAGTACTGTCATTGTTTAATGCTCTTAAAGAGCACCAAAAAGCAAAGAAGGGGGTGGCAAAACCAAGAACCCCATCAGAGGGGCTGCCCGGCGAGCTGCTCCCAGCCATGGCTCAGCTGCTGAACGGAGCAGAGGGAAAACTTGTGTGACAGAGCATGGCATGTTCTCCTCCTCTGCAGTCAAGCTGGACTGGGTCAGGCTTCAGCTGAACCCTGGCAAAGTCAGGAGGTCCAGAGAAAGCCTCAAACTGTTCCCCCCTGTGCAAAATTAAAACGGTGCTACCGGCTTTGCCAATATTTCTGTGAAACCACATTCTGGCCTCCACACAACCAGATTTATACATTATTTTGGGACAGAATGGCTCTTTTATCTTTTCCTTTTTCCCTCTGAGCAAATAAGCCATGATCTCTGACTGTGCCAAACTAAACAAAGTTATGCATTGCTGGTCCAGAAGAAAAAATGTCCTAAAATGATTATATCTAACAAAATTAAATTCTTATTAGAAAAACAACGGCCTGCTGGTGTTGAGATAATTACACGGAGAAAAAATGCTAAAGAGAACAGTTAATTGGAATTGGATAAATTTAGCTAGTAATACAAACAAACGTATGTTGCCAAACGGAGACGGAAGGCTCCTCCACAATCCCTGCATGGGTTGGTGTGTGTGCAGGACTACTGTAGGCAACGGTGGCAAAATAAATGTCCATATTTCTAGTGGCTTGGTAGAGATTAATAAAGGACAGTGCTTCTTGTAGGCTGTGCCGTGACCATCTGCCCCATTATTTTCTGTAATGCTATCCAACCTGAATTGTACAGACCTGTGTTAGCGATCTCCTGGGGCCATCCTGCAGCCGTGTGCCATATCCCAGCCCTCCTGCACAGTCACTGCTCATCCCCTGCTCACGCGGCTGGGTCCTGCTCCACACAACCCACTGCAGGAGACCAAGCACTTTTTTGTCTGAGAAGGGCAGGGGGAACTCATGGCCTGGTTCAACACTGCTGCTGGCATCGTGTCACACAGCCAGCCTGTCGAGTGCCCAATAATTATTTACGGATAGCTATTTGGAATGCAGCAAAGCTGCCCACTGACACCCTGCCCCTTCACCTGCCAGCACACAGCTGGCTGCAGCTGCCTCCTCCCTGTCCTTCAGAGGACCAAAGCCCTGCAGCCTGGCCAGTTGCAGCCCCTGCCCCTGCCCTAGGGAAGTTTAAGGCTCTAAAACATCACTTTCCTCAAGGGATTGTGCTAATTTGATGTCTGAACAGTGCATTAATGTTAATTAATGTTTGTAAATGGCGCAACAAGCATCTGTCACTCTGGTGCTCCAACACTCTTTGGATACATCTGCTTTGCTTTAGCCTTTATTTAGCAGTGATTATGTGGTATGTTGGGATTCAGTAAGATTAGCCCCATGTACACAAACACACAGATAGGTCTGTTCTGTTCTGTACACAGCAAATCTACCAATGTTTCTAACACACCAGGCGAGCAGCAGCCAGCAGAGACACAGCCCTGGAGGAAAGCTTCCATGGCTGGGACGCACCAGGAGAGCTGGAGCAAGCAGCAACAGCCTGCAGGATGCTCTGGGTGTGTGGGTAAGCAGAGGTGCCACGTGTGCATATAAGGCCAAGAATACAGACACTGAGGACTGTTTTTCTCTGTTCTAGTGAGTGGTTTTTTGTTCGTTTGTTGTTTTTTTTTTCCATGAGGCTTTGAAAAGTAATTATACTGCAAATTGTATTCCAAATACTGGAGAAGAAAATTGCCTTTCCTGGCAGGTGAACTCTATTTGGAGAGATTCTATCGTAGCTTCTTTGTCTATATATGTGCAGTGCAATTTTTTTTTTATTGCAGAGACACGAAGAACGGATAGGTATGCATAAAGCATGCAATAGATGAAGAATTTGGGGTTAATGCTATCATTCATATTAGAATAAGGAAAAAATAATAAAGAAGTATTACTCAGTGACATCAGAATTTGGATCCAGTGAGCCCTGAGGTACCTCTGATACCTCGGACATCATGCTTTCAGGCGAGCCTGAGTGTCCCTAAGTCTCTGCAGTGCTTTGCTCCCTGTCTCTCAGTGGTAGCACTGGTTCTTCCTGCTCACACGGTGGTTTTTCCACATTGCTGCCAAAGTCTGAGTGAACTGAGGGGCAACAGCAGGCACGTGTGAAGTAAAACCCTGTGGAAGAAGAGCTGCTCCAAAGGCAGCAGCCAGGAGTGGTGGTGATGGAGAGCAGCTGAGATTGGGCTGAGCACCCATTGCACTGCACCCATCTACCTGCTCCGGTCTTCCCATTGGCAGCTGCTGCCTGTTCCTTGCTCCCAGTGCTCCTCCTGAGTGTCAACTCTCACTGGGGAAAAACAACTCCAGAACCACACCGCACTGCCCCAGAAATGCAAGTTTCTGTCGACAGCTGATAAAGACTGAGGATGTGCAGATGAGAGGGAAAGATACGCTGCTTGAGAGCAAAGAACAGCACCTGTATGGTAAACACACGTGAAAGAGGAAGAGCTCTTGTGTGCCCTGAAATAATTCCCTGACATCTGGCAATTTCAGGTCTGTCAGCTGTCAGGTATCACTGCTGTGCTGCTGAGTCGCAGTCAGTGCAGCTCTGCTCCCACAGCCTGGGCTTGCAGCAGCCTTCAGCACTCCCATGGCACATCCCTGAACGCAGCCCATGTTCTTAGTCTAAGATGGGCAATAGCGGGAGTGACAAATACTGGGGAGTTTCTCTCACACCCTTTGAAATGGCAGCTCTGGACCTGGCAGAGAGAGCTCACACCTGTAGGGGCCAGAGAACAAAAGAGCACCCAATGAAAAAATGTAGTCCTTTCCAGGTGTTCTCACTCTGCTCTGCATATTTTATTTCATATAGGATAATCTAACCTGTCTCACTTCATTTTTTTTAGATATATTTCCAGTTCCTTCTACTGATTTGGGCATTTGCAAAGCCGTTTACAACACAGAGTCTTCCTGTGTATAACTGCAATGCCTCCTTTGCATCCCCACATGGCTAACACACTGCAGCAGCAGTAACTCTGGGCAGCACCCAGCATGGCTGTCCCGGCAGCATGGGGCACAGGGGACAGCAGGAGCTCACGGTGTGTCAGGAGCTGCAAAGAAGAAGATGGGCAGGAGGGGTATTGCAATATTTTGGCAGCAGTATTTTCCCTCCACAACCTCCTGCCATCACTTAAGAGCCTGGGGGAATCAAACCCCAATGTTTTACATAACAAGTCCACATGCAGAGCGTAGCGCCTAACAGCTGCTTCACCACTAATTGGCTCAGAGCAGCAATTTGTCAACGTTTTTAAGATAACGAGCTTCTCGTTTGCGTTCCAGCCATCTATGCTCCCAGATAAGGAAACACGCCGTGGCTGCTGCACATCAGCTGCTATCGGGATGCACTACAGGGCAGTGCTACCCCTGCGTCCACACCAACCAGTGCCCAAGTTAATCAAGTATCTTTTGGAGCCTGGCTAGGTTGGATGAAAGATGTTATTTAAGTATCAGTTGTCACGATGATGGGAATGATTATGGTTATTTTATTCCTATTAGTAATACTAAGTAATATTATTTTTAAAGGTGTTGAAATCTCTGCACGGTACGCAACCGAAGGCTCTAAATATTGCTCATTAGAACAGCTGGTCCAAATGTTTCATTCTAAGTATTCATCCTGTGAAATACGCCTGCACGTCTGGAAGGTTTCTTCCAAGTTGAAGAGGTCTGCTGTTTCCCTTTGAAAAACTGCAGCCATCAGTAAAACAAAACCGTTTCCTGGCATTTCTTTGGGATTTCGGCTTCACTTTACTTTGGCAAGGAAAGTTTAAACAAAAAGGAGGTTTTTCGAACCTCCTACAAAGCTTACACACCTTTCTCATAAGCTCTGCTTACCTCGTTAGTCTTCCCTAGCAGAGACCTGCAGATGGATGCCTTAGCAAAAAACCTATAAAATCTGAAGGCAAGGAGGGAGGCTGCTTTTTAAGTCTTTCTCTGTATAAACTAGTAATATATGTCAAAACGTGTCATTCAGTAATATGGGTGTTCATCTGGCTAACAGCAGGAAGAGCAGCTCTGATAGCACTTCAGAGACGTGTCAGGTCTGCTTTGACAAGGGAGGGAAAGGCTCCGGGCTCAGGTTGCTCAGTGTGACCCCCGCCCTGCCCTCCTGCAGTCCCAGCAGGGAGCAGCACCCCACACTGCTGCTGTAGCAGAAATACTGAGTCACAGCCTAAAGCAGTGACTGAGCACCTGGTGGGAAGGCAGAGCCAAACCAGGCAAGCTCAGGTGCATGCAATGCAGCCCAGTGACCAGAAAGGGTGGATCCTGGCTCCACCCTTCCCCAGTCCTCATTTAAGGGTTGGCAGTGGAGGTGAGGGTACTGTGCTGGAGAGCCCTGCCTATCTGAGGCCTTCCCAAGGTAAGCACCTTTTTTTTGTTTGTTTTCCCTTTGTTTTTGTAGCTACAGCTGCTGCACTTGAGCTTATCCTCATTTCCTGTAGCCTGGGACACTGCTATCCCACTGTCATTGCTGTGTTTTCCATCACATTATAGCTACACACACCAATTTCCCTGCTAAAACAGCAAGCTGCATGAGATGCACCTCCTTCTGCAGATCTTTCCTGTGGATGCATTTTTAAGGTTAATTAAAATCTTTACTTAAAAGGAAAAAGCATACCACATCTGATCAATAACATAAACAGCTGTGCCAAGAACCAGCTGAGAACCCACGCTGCTTCACCGATATAAATCTCATTCCCTTCACAGTCTCCCTACACCGATGAGGATTCAGATCACTCACTCCAAACAGAGCTACTAAGAGAGACCCATTGCTGCCTGGCACCCAGCAGGTTCAGGCTGTTATGGATAAGCAACGATGCTGAAGAAAGCCAAAGCGATTTGCTCTACTGTTCTGCTCATACCTGTCCAGTGATATGCAGCACAGGTGCAGGATCGATGCTGTGGTGAGCAAGACATCAAGGGATGTTCGGACGAGGCAGAACATCTCCCCATAGATCCAGTTGTCCTGGACCAACTCAATGGCTCCAAACGGCATCACCAGTACTGACACCAGCAGGTCCGCAAAGGCAAGAGAAACGATGAAATAATTGGTCTTGATTTTCCTGCAAGACAGGTAACAAAATGAATGGCTTCAACACAACATCCTCTGATGAGAACAGAGGTCTTGGCTTGTCATTGGGTCTGATTTGCTCCATCGTATAGATAGCTCCTCTTCAATGAATGTCCCACCTCATATTGTCTCCCCCATCTCATTCCTGGTTTTTACAACTAAACAACCCCTAAATAAATGCATCTTCGTGCACGCAGGCAGGAGTTAAATAGATGCCCACAGGCCTCTGCCTCTGGCTCAGCCCTGTGGGTTGCATTGGAGAGTCTGGGGATGAGGAGGGAGATTTTATTTTAACTTGTATATTGAGAAAATCCTTCCAGAAAGCACTCAGCAGAGCCTAGACTGAAGCTATCATTTTAACTTGAAGAGTACTTGTAGAATCATAACAATAAAACAGAATTAAATCCATTAAGAATCCCACGCAGAACAGGAACAGAGGGTGCTGAATATCCCACTGCAGTCCTGGAGCTGCTCTAACAAAGCTGAGGGGCAGCATCCAGCCCTGGGGCAGGAGCTTTGCAGGTGAGCCTCAGGCTGCTGGGAACATTTGCTGGCTGCAGCAGGGTTTGAGGTGCGCATTGTTTGGAGGGGGTAATTAGAAAGGCAATGGGAGATGGAATTGCACTGTGTTCAGCTCTGTTTGTAACTGATATATCTGGTTTTGACACTGAGTGCAACACAAGTAGGGGATGGAATCTGCATTGTGGCAGTGGGACTGCTGCAGTTCTGGGCTCAGGGGTGCTGAGCTCAAGGAGGCAGTGTGACATGGCACAACTGGGGGTGGCATTTCATCCTCTGTGATTTGCACGCGCAGCTGCACGCATGCACGGGGCTGCCACCTGGGATGTGGCAGTGCTGGGGGCTGCGTGGGCTCACCTGAGCTGCCTGTCCCGGCACACAGCCACCATCACCAACAGGTTCCCCAGGATGGCCATCAGGATAACCGCAGAGATGAAGGTGAGCAGTACGATCTTCTCTGCTACGCCGAAGCCCTCACTCGAACTTTGTGGGGGGGGGAGCAGAAACAAGAAAAGAAAAGAAGACACATCAGAGCCTGGGGACTGCAGAGCAGAGGGCTGCAGGTGTCTGCCTGTGGTTTGGCATCACAGCAGCCACAAAACAAGAGGCAGCCTGGCATTTCTACAACTATCTTGTTAAACATTTAACTTTTCTTCTCTGTTTAGGAGCCTGCAAAACAGGAGGGCAGCAACCAACGTGCAATGAATGTTGTTCAGTTCCTCCCCAAATCAATTACTATAAAATCGCTGAGCCATTTTTTCCTTTTAGGCTATTTCTGTTGACGTACCCAGAAGCAAAGGCACCTCAACCCTGCACTCCTGTCTTTCCACAGTACATCGCAGCAGTGAGAAGGGGTGCCTGCCCACAGCATCACATTGGGCTGGAAGTAAGCTGGCATTGAGAGCAGGACTCAACACCAGTTCAGCAGGGAGATTCCTTCACTGTGTATGGAGCTGGCGTTTGGCACTGGGATTAATGTGGTGAGATTGCTCAGGTAATTGAAAAATTGAAAGGTTATTCTGTCTTAGTTTGCCTTCCTCTGGGGTCATGTTTTATTTACTAAATACAACCCAGACTTTTACACTTGATCTCACTGAGTTCTCTTGATTTTTGGCAAAGCTAAAAAGGATTAGAAGCTCTTCTGCAATCTCCTCTCCAGTGCATGTACCATCTTAATAGGCTTCTTATAGCCAACTTCAGGCTGCCTGCACTGTGAAGCATCCTGTTAATCACAACCTCTGTCCCCAGCACTACTGAGTCTGACTCTTTTGCTCACTGTTGGTTGCACTGCTGGGTCAGATCACAGCCTGCTGAGACTGCAGACTCACAGTCCGTATGAACACTGTCCTAGGAATGCCTGGAGTTTTCAAGTTTTACAAGGAAATGCGTCACTGCGTGTAGATCCATCCAGATGGGTGAGGATGTGCATGAGCAAATAAGGAAGAAGAAAGGAGGCATACGGTCTTGGGCTGACCCATGCAGCAGTGATCTGGCTATAATAAGACAGGTCCAAGGCAGTTGCACATCCTAGCTTTGTAAATATACGTTCTTACGCCAAGCAAAGCTTTCTCACCCATGAGAGCACACACAGCTTTTAATGTGCAATAATCTCATGAATTAAAGCGGGGAGGTTAACTAATGTCACATAGCACTGGCAGATGGTGTATCCCACCTCCTTGCGGAGTTTTGGGGCAAAATATTCCTGAGCACTGCCAGCCCCACGTGCCTCTGGACATGGATTTTTAAGGTACCTGGCGAGGTATGGGTGCTCATGTAGAGGGTTCCCAGCAAGGCAGTGGGGTTTGTCCTGTTTTAGATGAACGGTCCCAACCCAGGCGGCGAAGGCAATGACTGCTCCTTCTGCCCTAATGGTTTTCAGAGCGAATGCCAGACAATCCAGTCCTGCCTAATGGAAGGAAGGTCGCAGGGTTATGCTGATAGTCAGGTGTAGTCATAGATTTGAGTTCAGTAAGGCACTCTGTGCAAGCCAATTATAGATGCTAAAATAGGAGAAAGGCAAAGTCAAGAGTGTGCTTTTATTCAGTGTCTGGAAGAGTTTGCTCTTAATTAGAAAGAGTTGTCTACTGGACTTAGCACAACTTCAAAGAGGGCAATTAAGGCTCTAAGAAGCTTTCTGAGCAGCTGGTAGCTCTGGGCAAGTGCTGCTGCATTCAGAAACGTTGACAAGGCTCTGTCAGAACTAAGTGTGGGTTTCCCAGCTTTTGTTGTGTTCCGGCTGCCCTGGGTCATTAGTTCTTGGACAACTCTTGAAATGAGTGGGTTTTGTTGCTGCAGCTCTTGTAATTGCTGCCTGCAATTTGCTTACATTGATCCAGCCACACCTCCTCCCATCTGATGGAAGAAAAACCCATCTGCCCAAAGGCTCTGCCTCATCCATCATCCTGTCCTTGACAGTGGCCTGTAGGAAATGAAATGTCTACATGCATATAGCAGCACTTCCCTCTCTCACAGTGTAAATGTCTGTGTCATAGTGGTTTTGTGTCAAATGGCCCTTGGTGAATTCCTCTGGTCTGACTGTTGAACTCTCAGCACAGGGGGAATACAGTCTCTGGACAGCTTTCCTTTATCTAGCAGTAGTGTGCTAAATGCAAAATCAGGCACATGGAGTCAGAATCAGTTTCTGTGCTTTTCAGTCATCCTGAGTTGCATACATAAGCTCCCTCAAAAATACAGGTAATAGGCATTCAGTTCCTTATCCCAAGCTGCTCTGCAAAACTGGTCGCTAGCAACATGAATGCTTCTACAAAAGGACCTCATTCCTTTCCCCAGCTAGAAATCACTTTCCTACTCCTCTCCATGTCAATCTGATCTGAAATATTTCCTTTCCCTCCAAAGTGAAGTCAAGTGTTGGAAATTTTGGAAGGCTGGGAGCTGCTGGCAGACAGACCTACACTGCAGTGAAGTGCTTTGGAGAATGAGCTTCTTGGAGCTGGTGTTCCAGCTCACATGCATGATGCCTGTTGGGAAGCATGAGGCGATTCCTCGCTGGAGCATGTTAATTGTGTAGACAGAGGTTGTACAGCTGGGGAAGGGCAGACATTTGCCAGCATCGGTATAGTGAGCAAAGCTGGTGTCCAGACCGTTCATTAATATGTTCATGAGCAGGAGAAGGCACCACAAAAATTAGAGAGAAAAGAAAAAGGCACAACTTCAAAGGCAGATCTCAGCCACAGGCCAGCTAGCTGGGTATGGGGCAGATGAAAAGCTCAGGAACAATAGGGATGCTGGGATCAAAGGCACCTCCAGGAGCTGTAATTGTGCCTGCCTAAATTGAGCCCTCACAATAGGCAAAGTCCACGGCTGTGTCTGTGAAGTAAATGTCACACCGCACGGAATGGCTGCAGACAAAAGATGTTCCTTCTCCCTGAGCGTGGCACTGCACATACGCAGGTATGGCAACAGAGAGAATGACGATGTTTGTACAGAGCCAGGCAGAGGGCTCGATTTATATTCTGTTATCTAGCTTTGCTCACCCTTCTGCTTTTCCTACACAGTTCTCATCTCGGTGTTATTTGAGCACCTTGTCTCTCCCTGCACCCTGCAGTCTGTACAGATAGGAGAGTCACTGGGTTCAGGTGGATGGGCTCCACACCCATTCCTAACCTTTCCCTTAGCACTCTGCTGGAGAAGAAATTTTCCCCGGTATCCAATCTGGATGCTACCTCCTGGATTAGTTGCCATGCTGCCCAGTTACACGTGTGAGGTGTTGGGATGCCACGTGTCCCACCTGCTGGCCTGAGAGTGGGAGCATCCTGGACTTCCTGATCTGAACCACTTACACACAGCTGGGGGCAGGAGGTCAGAAACAGGCACTGCACGTGTGGCCGTGGAGCATTTGCTATGATGACAGTTTCAGAAGCATTTGGGAGATCTCTACAAAAAGCATTCCTCCCATGGCCGTGGTATTGCTCCCCTGGGGAGTATTAAACAGCGTACACAGTGCTTGGGGCGAAGGAAGGGCGTTCCTCTGGAATATGTTTTTGCTCATCTGCTTTTTGATCTATCATTGAGTAGGAAGATTTGTTAATTATTCAGTCCCCGTAATTCGAATCTGTTAATAATGGAAGAAGTGGATATTGCTGTAAATTAAAATCAATGGTTTGCTTAACTTCTTTGATCAAACCTGAGCCCAAGCACACTTCTGTTTAATAAAGCAGAGATTGATGGGTTTGCTATTACAGGGAAATGAGACTCAGACAAAATGATTGTTGGTTAGTAGGAATATAGAAATCACTTAAGAAAGGAATATAGAATCACTTAGAAATACTAACATGGAATGAATGCTTAAAACCCACATGGATACATTTAAAAACCTCTTCTGTGTGGTTGTTAATATTTTAAAAAGCGGTGTCATTAGTTTTTTTCAAGCTCAAATTCTTCTTTCCTGCCAACAGCCCACCTTTTCTAACTGACCTCAAGTGCTTCTGCATGCTTTATGCAGCACTTAAACAACAGATCAGCTGCGTTGGTATGGCTGCGTACATTACCCCTCTGGCTTCTGTTACAGCCCACAGCCCAACTTCCCCACCACTGCAGAGGGATAAAATGACCAACAAACAGCAGAGAGCACTGCAGACATCACACAATGAGGGAGATAGGAAAAAAAGAAGCGGGGGACAAACAGGTCTGCTCTTCTGGGGCAGAGGAGATGACGCACAGGGGCTGAGCGGTCAGAGAGCCACTTCCTGACCACAAGGGTACAGCTGCCCACAGAGGTGGCGTGGAGCATCTCCTGGAGGCAGCTGGGGACCTCCTGAGCACCTCATAGCAAAGTGCTTGTGCAATTGTCATTGATTCAGAGCCCAGAGCTGTGAGCATTACCAGGTTCCCCTAGACCAGAACCCGCTCCTCCATTTCGTAGTGGCCTCAAGGGAAGTGGGGAATGCTGGAGGAGCCCATCTGCTAACTGCAGCCAAGCCAGTCGCTTCTCACTCTGTAACACCAAGTGACAGCAGATTCCATGCAGGCCTTTCACTGCAAGTAAGCTGCTATTTGCTTCTCCTCCTCTCTACTCCCCTGCTTATTTCTAGGCATAAAAGCAGAAGCTGATTGTTAAACACTTAAAAATAAAGGTACGTTATCATATGAGTAAACCTAGCAATGCGTGTCTCAGCACAGAAACATGACAATAGGGAAGACATTATTTGATCTGTGGCTTTCCAGCTGTTACCATATTCTTTTCTAGTGCCACCTAAAAATATTAATCAGAAATCAGCTCTAATGCAGAAGCATATAATTTCTCATAACGCAATTCAAATCGCTGCCTTCACTTCAGACTGTGCATATGGCACGACCACATCTAGCAAAATCAGTTATGTGCTTCGCTTCTGTTTTAGAAACAGATTGAAATTAATTAAAGTCATGAAAAGCCACAAATAAACAGCAATCCGTATATCAAAATAACTTCTTTTTTTTTAACTGAGGACATTGCAGCTCTGGGGTGGGCAGGAAGGGATAAGGGCTCTTCCCTTTGTGCTGAACCTCAGAACAGTTGTGCAAACCAACTTGCTTTCACTGCAGTGTGGGAATTAAGCTCTACCCTACTGCAGGCAGCAGCAGGCCAAGCAGGACCATGAGCTGCAAAACAAGGCTTTCGGGTCACCTCCCCTTGGGCAAAGCTGTGCACATTACTGGTACCGCACCTCCGCGCCACACATCATCTCCTGCAGGAGCGCCTCACAGGATTCAGTGCTTCCAGCAGTTGATAACACCGATTAAAATCAATTGTCAAGATGAAGGGAGGAAGACAGGCTATTTCAATGCTTTAAACACCGCTGCGTGTGGGCTGTGCAGTCAGTCAGGTGCGTGCCAGGAGCGCTGTGCTCCGGAGCAGGTGTGCGCTGGGGCTGCTGGGATGGCCCCAGTCCCATGCACTGCAGGCACGGGGGTCCCGTGTAACAACCCCAGAGGAAAGGAGCTTCCTGATGGTCCGTGCAATCTGCTCAGTTTGCCTCAGCCTGCCTTCCCTGGATGACCAATCTGGGACTGAAAACTGACCCTGAGCAATGCAATCCTTTACCGTCATCTGCATACAGAGGGAGGTCTGAGACCTCAGCAGCGTGAGAAACTTGTAGCGTTGTATGGGAACACGTGCTGAGCTAGGAAACAAACCCCACGGCAGCAATCACTGGGGTGCTGCCTGCACCTTGACAGCCTCAGCCCTGGCAGGGCAGCCCAGCTGGCAGCACGCAGCCACATCCATTGCTATTTCACATAAAACGAAGGGCGAAAATCCTGGCTCGGCTCCTTCTCAATCAGCAGATCAAGTGTTACATAATTTACACCCACATATGAGAGGATATTGCCACGAGGCTGATGCATGTAGGTACAATCCTTAAAAGCCATTAGGCTGTCACCTAAAATATAAGCTAAAATTAACTCACGAAATTAGCACTAGATTAAGATCCTGGTGTTTGCATGGAGGAAGGACAGCTGCTGCCACTGCTCTGTTTGTGACCTACCGACAAACACCATGAGCCACCTCACTGCACAAACACGAGCAATCATTGGACCTCAGCACCATGTTTTTCTCCTTACATTCCATTCCAACTTTTCCCACTTAACTCCCACTGTCCCCTTCAAACACGAATATTCCCCTTTTATTTCCACAAACACATAACAATGCTGTTTGAATATGTAGGGTCTGCTTATCATAATGAGGTTAGCAAACGCTCTGCGACTAGGAAAAGGCAAGTCTCCAGTTTAGGCACGAGCAGGAATTTAAGCACTCTATGAAGTGTGGTAGAGATGTTGTAACAATCATTTCTCCTTTGAAAATGCTGAACAAAACCAAAGATCAAACATGCCTTTAATGAGAAATTTCTTGATCAGTTTGCAATTAGAATTGTTCCTCAGAAGTAAGACCAACGCACCTTCCAAACCACGTGTGTCAGCTGAATAGGGAACAGAAGACGATGAAAGAAGCACAAAAACAAACGTGGCTTTTGTTGTACAGTCTGTGTTAATGATGTGGCCGTCCTCTGTTTTCCAGATAAGTCACTCCTGCCTACCCCATGCCATCCAGCAGTCTTAAACAGAGCAGGCTGTGTTCAAACGGCAAATCCAACAGTGCTATGCTCAGGAGACCTGACCAAGTGAAGCACCTTATTTTCCCAGTACTTTCAAACAACCTCTGTAATTCAGTTATCATGTAAAATAATTTTACTTCACAGAGACATAAGCAACATCACCATTATTTCTACTACATACATAAATACCTCCATCTTTAGTCTCAGCAGTTTGTAAGCAGGGAGTAAATGAATGTATTTGGTGCAGGTCTATGATAACCCTCCTCTAGCACGGGAATGGGTTGGGTAATCCAATTTAGGCTCACATTTAGCCACACTGAGTGTCCACGTTTCACATGCTCACAAAAATCTGTGCAACGCTTCTTGCAGTGACCAGCTGCAATAGCAGGGCGTGCTGAGACCGAGCGAGCAGAGCTGCTGCTCCTGGGCTAAAAGCATTTGTTTGCTTGGCTTTTTGTTGCTTCTGCCATTAAATTGAAAAAGTGAGTCCTGCTCCATCCACACACATGTGTTTCCCAAAGATAACTCTTGAAACACCCTAACAGCAGTTCTTAGTATTTATCAGCATTTCGAGTTTGCATTTTCAGACCAGGAAAAACCTTTGCTCCCATCTTTGCCGAGAGTGTGCAAATTGCAAGGCTTTCAGATTAAAAAGCATGAAAATTCTCCCCCTACTCTTGTAAGCAATATCTGCGCTCAGGGAAATACTGTTCAATGAGAGGCATCCCGTTAAGGCCAGGAGAGTCCTGGCATCAGGCTGTACATGAAAATATCCAGGCTGTGTACTTTTCCCCCTGCTTATTTACACCTTGAACAATAGAAGTCATATACAGCTATTGGCTGCCTAGCTTCTAATATTTCCTGGACAGCTGCCCAGTTTCAAGAATCTAGAGAAATTTCTTGCTGTCACCCCTGCTAATGGAAGACTTGGCACAGATGAGAAAATACATACATTGATTTCTGGAATACATTTCATTTGAGAATGTCCTTAACACCCCCCAAGGCTCTCGGCCACGTAGAAATCAGCTCATTCACTGAAAGAGAATAGCAGGAAGTACTTTTCTTTGAAGGCAGCACGGGACAGTGACNCCCTGCTAATGGAAGACTTGGCACAGATGAGAAAATACATACATTGATTTCTGGAATACATTTCATTTGAGAATGTCCTTAACACCCCCCAAGGCTCTCGGCCACGTAGAAATCAGCTCATTCACTGAAAGAGAATAGCAGGAAGTACTTTTCTTTGAAGGCAGCACGGGACAGTGACCCAAGGAGCTCTGTGAAGGCCCAGCATGGAGCACTTCATTTGTTCAGCTTCT
>PPHD01010175.1:0-19896 GCA_002909625.1 Bambusicola thoracicus
CTCCCATAGTTTTACTATACCATTAGCAGCCAGCAGTGGCTATTAAGCAGCCTATAGTAAAACCTGTAACACTGCTGGCCTCCTTGTTGACCTTCAAACCTTTCATATCAATGAAAAGTTACTATTTTATTTGTCTTGCAAAAGAAGTATAGACAGTAGCACAAGAAGCCTCATTTTTCCTTTTGTTTTGTCTTGTGTTGCTCAGGATTTTGGTGCAGGACTGGAATGCCAGTCATACAGAACTTCCATACCCAGGACCTTTGTTCTTCCCAAATGTGGATGCTGTGTTTCAGCACTGGGTGAAAGCAGAGGAGGTTTGCTGTCTCTCTGAGGATATGCTTGAAGATACATCCTTCTGCAGCAGTCTGAGTTAGGGAGGCATTTGTTCAAGGCATTTTAAAGTATTCATAGAATCATAGAAAGGTTTGGGTTGGAAGGGACCTTTAAGATCATCTAGTTCCAACTCCCATGCTATAAGCAAGGATAGCTCCCTCTAGACCAGGTTGCTCAAAATCCCATCCAGCCTGGCCTTGAATGCTTCCAGGGAGGGGGCATCCACACCCCCACTGACCAGCCTGTTCCAGTGTCTTGCCACCCTCACAGTAAAGTATTTATTTCCTAATATCTAGTCTAAGTCTACCCTCTTCCAGTTTAGAACCATTTCCCCTTGTCCTGCTGCTACATACCCTTCTAAAAAGTCCCTCTCCACTTTTTCTGTAGGCCACCTTCAAGTACTAGGGTCCCACTGGAGCCTTCTCTTTACTAGGCTGAGGAGCCCCAACTCTCTCTGCCTGTCCTCGTAGGGGAGGTACTCCAGCACTCTGATAATCTTTGTGGCCCTCCTCTGGACCTGCTCCAACAGCTCAATTTTCTTTTTGTATTGTGAGATCCAGAACTGTATACAGTATTCCAGGTGGGGTTCAAGAGAGCAGAGGGGCAGAATCACCTCCCACGACCTGCCAATCATGCTTCTCTTGATATAATCCAGGATATGGCTGGTCTTCTGGGCTGCAAGTGCACATTGCTGGCTCGTGTTGAGTCTTTCAACAACCGACATGCCCCAAATCCTTCTCCTCAGGGCTGCTCTCAAGCCATTCTTCACCTATCCTGTATCTGTGCTTGGGACTGCCCCCACCCAGGTGCAGGACCTTCCACTCGGCATTGTTGAACTTCATGATGTTGGCACGGGCCCACCTCTCAAGCAGATCCCGGTGCCTCTGAGTGGCATCCCTTCCCTCTAGTGTGTCAGCTGCACCACTCAGCTTGGGGTTGTCTACAAACTTGCTGTGGGTGCACTTGATCCCACTGTCCATGTCACCTAGAAATAACACCAGTCCCTGTATTGGCACAGAACACTTGCTTACTGGTTACCTCTTTGCAGCTCATGGTTAATCTTTAGCAGATAAAATTTCATTAAGGCATTTGCCATGTTCAAGTATGGCTTTGTAATCAGTGACCTTACTAGACAGCCTTCCTATTTTTCCCTGTGTCAGACGGTTTGAGGAGAGACAGTTGCTCTGTTTTTTGTCATGGGAAATTAAGTACATCTGCAGACCCAGACACATTTTAAAATTAAGATCCTAAAGCCCTTAAGTATGGCAGTGACTATGTAAATCAAAGGTAGTCAAGATGTGATGAGATAGGAAGTAATAAATGCTGGAAGTAATAAATGCTGGAAGTAATCTGGTCCACTTCTATGCAAATGTCTGTTTTGGATTTATTAAAGGATTTATGTTGCAGTATTAAAAACTGTGGAGTAAAATCACTTGAGAAGTAGTTCTCCAGAGAAGAGATTTCAGGCCATGTTTGGCAGAGCCATCCTGGTCCATACTCTACTAAGGAGATCAATGACAGGTAAGTAAGAAAACAAGCCAGTATAAATGAAGTTAAAATTCCATGATCATAAAACTAAATCATCATTTAAAAAAAAAAAAATATTAGAAGGTTGGAAATCAGTTTAAGTTGAAAATTACTGAGTTCTGTGCTAGCATAAGTTTATACATCAGTAGTAGGAGGTTGAAAAGGTTGGCTTTTTTCAGGGCTGGACTATGGCATTTTTCTCATCCAAAGTAAATCAACCAAGCCAATATCTCATAAAGCTCAAGTACAGTAGTACAGTACCTTGCTACTGGAATTCTTGAAATGTGGGAGAAATTGACTGATAGTGTGCAAAGGGTTCTTCTTGTACCAACATTTAGGATGTCTGGATTTTATTCTTGACAATATGTAACTTTAAGCAAGTCAACTTATTTTAGCAAGCTTTGATTCCTTCCTTATAAAACAGAGGTATATGGAGACGATGTGGAACAGGATTGCCTCAAATCAGACTTCCTTCATCCTACAGGAAACTGTTCTTGTGAATCACTAATCCCACAGAATCTCTCTTAATACTCTTTTATAGGAGATAGTGGTGATTGGCAAATCTTCATGCATTCCTGTAATAATTGAGGCTAAGATAATAAGCTGAATCAACAGAAATGGACTGATGTTTTGTCAAAGCAATATCTAACATAATATTTGCAAATTTAGCTTTACACTGAGTGACTACTTACCTGCAATGTTTTGTAGAGGCAACAGTAGCCTTGAGCATGAGCACTTCATAGAGGATCTGTAGTTTATCTTCCTGAAGTTGTGTAACCCCTGGAACAAGGCACTGTTGTGGTTATGAGTGTGTACTTGATTCTGATTAGAATGGGAATATTTGTTTGTGTCCAAGGAAAGGAGTCTGAAGAAAGTTCATTTCATTTTGACTAGAAACTACAGTGATGTGTGTTTGGACTAACATCTACAGATATATTTTTTTATTCCCTTCCTTTAATTATTTGATTATTTTTTCATTTTCTATTCTATTCTATGGTATTCTGACAATATTGTTAAGGCAGTAATTAATGGAATTTATGTCACAGTTTGTATCACCAAACTGCATGGTGGAGCAGTAAACAACTTCTGGAATGAGTTTTCCTCCTTGGCTGTGGAAACCATAGGTCTTTTCCTTTTCATGTCTGCTTGTTTATTTTTTTTTAATGAGACGTACCTGAAAATCCCAATCATAATGCAGTATGATATAGTCACCATCACAGAAACATGGTGGAATAACTCGCACAGCTTAAGTGTTGTGCTGGATGGCTACTGAATTTTCAAAACAGTTAGGCAAGGCAGGAAAGGCAGTGGTGTAGCACCCTATAATAAGAAATAATGTGAATGTATGAAAATTAATGATGGCAATGATAGGGTTGAGAGCTTATGGGTCAGAATAAAAGCGAAGGCCAGTAAGACTGACATTATCGTGGGAGTCTGTTACAGGCCATCAAACCAGGATGAAGAGGTGGACAAGACACTTTACAGACAGTTGGGTGAAGTCTCAAGATATCTCCCCAGTGATCTCGTGAGGGACTTCAACTTCCCATACATCTGCTGGATTTATAATACAGCAGATAGGAAACAGTCCCAGAAGTTCCTAGAGTGTGTTGGAGATAACTTCCTGACACAGCTGGTGAAGGAGCCAACAAGGGGAAGCAAAATCCTGGACCTGCTGTTTGTTAACAGAGAAGGTCTTGTGGGGGATGTAAAGGTTGGAGGCCATCTAGGGCATAGTGATCATGAGATGCTAGATTTCTTGATCCTTGCTGAACCACAGAGCGGAGTCAGCAGAACTGCCGCCTTGGACCGGAGGGCAGACTTTAGCCTCTTTAGGACCATGGTTTGGGAGGTACTTTTGGAGGACATGGGAGTCCAGGAAGGCTGGGAATACTTTAAGGAAGTTATTTTAAAGGTGCAGGAACTGACCATCCCCAAGTCACAGGAAACAAGCCGACGGGCAAGGAGGCCAGACTGGCTGAACCTCTGGCTGGAAGTCAAGAGCAAAAGGAAAGTTTATGGTCTTTGGAAGAGTGAGCAAGTTACTTGTGACAATTACAAGTATGCAGTGAAGCTGTGCAGGGAGAAAATTAGAAAAGCCAAAGCCCAGCTAGAACTGAACTTGGCCACTAAGGTAAAGGACAACAGTAAATTATTTCTGTATTTCTATAAATACATCAACAGCAAGAGGAGGGCTAGAGAGTATCTCCATATTTTGTTGGATGACAATGGCAACATGGTGACCAGGAATCAGGATAAGGCTGCGGTACTTAATGCCTTCTTTGCATCAGTCTTTAACAGTAAGACTAGTTACTCCCTGGGCACACAGCCCGTTGTGCTGGTAGATAGGGATGGGGAACAGAACAGGCCCTGCATAATTCATGATGAGATGATTTTGGACCTGCTCTGAAAGCTGGATGCTCACAAGTTGATGGGGCCAGATGGATAGAACCCCAGAGTGCTGAGGGAGTTGGCAGATGTGGTTGCCAAGCCACTCTCCATCATTCTTCAGCAGACCTGGCTAACCGGAAATGTCCTGGTGGACTGGAGACTGGCAAATGTGATGACCATCTTCCAAAAGGACAAAAAAGATGATCCTGGTAGCTACAGACCTACCAGTCTCACCTCAGTGCCAGGGAAGGTTACAGAATGGATAATCTTGGGAGCCATCATGGACCAATTAAAGGTCAGCCAGGGGATCAGGCCCAGTCAGCATGGGTTTCTGATCCTGTTTGACAAACCTGATTTCATTCTATGACAAAGTGACCCGCTTAGTGGATGAGGGTAAGACTGTTGATGTGGCCTACCTGGACGTCAGTAAAGCCTTTGATACTGTCCTCCACAACATCCTTGTGGAGAAGCTGGATGCCCACAGTTCGGATGGGCATACACTCCACTGGGTGAAACGCTGGCTGGATAGCTGGGCCCAAAGAGTTGTCGTCAGTGGAGTTAAATCCAGTTGGTGGCCAGTGGTGTCCCCCAGGACTTGGTACTGGGGCCGCTTCTAATTAACATCTTTATAATGATCTTGACAAGGGGATTGAGTGCAACCTCAGTTAGTTTGCAGATGCCACCAAGCTGGGAGGGAGTGTTGATCTGCCACAGGGGAGAAAGGCACTATAGAGAGACCTGGATAGACTGGATCGATGGGTCAAGGTAAACTGTATGAGTTTCAACAGGGCCAAGTGTCGAGTCCTGCATTTTGGTCACAACAACCCCAGGCAACCCTACAGGCTTGGGGAGAAGTGGCTGGAAATCTGCCTGATGGAAAGGGACCTTGGTGTACTGATGGACATTCAGATGAATATGAGCCAGCACTGTGCCCAGGTGGCCAAGAAAGCCAGTGGCGTCCTGGCTTGTATTAGGAATGGTGTGGTAAGCAGGACTAGGGAAGTAATCCTGCCCCTGTATTTGGCACTGGTGAGGCCTCACCTCACGTACTGTGTTGTTTTGGGCACCTCAACACAGAGAGGACATTGAGGTGCTGGAGAAGGTCCAAAGAAGGGCAACAAGGCTTGAACAAGGCTTGTGGAGGTCTTGGAGAATATGCCCTACAAGGAGTGACTGAAGGAACTGGGACTGTTTAGTCTGGGGAAGAGGAGGCTGCGGGGAGACCTTATTGCGCTCTTCCAATACCTGAAAGGTGCTTACAGTGAGAGCAGTGCTGGTCCTTTCTCACTGGTGACAGGTGACAGGAGGAGGGGAAATGGCATCAAGTTGCGCCAGGGCAAGTTTAGGTTGGATATCTAGAAACACTTCTTTACAGAAAGGGTTGTTAAGCACTGGAATAAACTCCCCAGGAATGTGGTTGAGTCACCATTTCTGGATGCGTTTAAAAACCATTTGTGGTGCTCAGGGACATGATTTAGTGGAGGGTTGTTAGAGTTAGGGTAGTACGGTTAGGTTGTGGTTGGACTTGATGATCTTGAATGTCTTTTCCAGCCTGAGCAATTCTGTGATACTATGATTAAAATCTTGAGTCGCTGTTGAACATATGTTTGAGCTCTCTGAGAGACTAAACCCATTAATTTATAAGTACGTATCATGCAGATAATATCACACTGTTTCTGAATGTAAATATATATAGTCATTCCACTCAGTGGATCTGAAGTCTACAATAAAAACATAGAAAAGCACTTTGTGGGTTGGATGGAGAGATAGTATAACATGATCTTATTAATAAAATCCTCTACCCTGTCTTGAACATGCTTGGTCTAGCTCTTGGAGTCCTGGTCAAGAAAATACCTTCTAATTTACACCTTACATGTATTTAAAGGTAGTTAGATATGTGTATATATACAAGCATATGCATCTATGTGTATGTTAATGTATGAACACTGAATAATGCTTCAGAAAGTGCTAATCTACACAGCACTGGTCCTAATGCCAAGAAAATAATTAATCAACTGCTGCAGTAATTTTCTAAGCTATAGTTACACTAAGAGCTTTAAAAGGGTCTACGGTAATATTTTTGACACAGGGGGAATCTTTTCTTTATTCTTTGTAGCTCCATAACAAAACCCTTGAACACATATGTATACGGACACATACTACAATAACTTGTATTGAACTTCTTAATATGCTTGGGAGCCTTGCATAATAGGTCTAAGTCTTGAAAGGTCAGAAATGGCACACATATATTTCCTAGAAAATAGTGATATTTTGATATTTATCCAGTTTGAAATATGGCAAGGAGATGAAAATGTTTTGCCAAATGAACAAGCCAAAATTAATTCTTATACCTAAATCTATGAATTTCAATAAGACTTGACAGATAAAGCATTATAGATCAGTAATATGTAGATTAAAATTCATCCACATAAGATCAATAGAAACAAATAAATTGGAACAAAATGCCACCCCATTTCAAGAAAAACAAAATCTCCATTTAAATGTATTCTCAGCTCAGAACTATCAAATCAAGATAATTCTCATAAATACTTTCAGTTTCTGAAGCAAGTTCCAATCTCATCTTTTCTTGAGCTTTTTAGCCAACCTGCCAGTATTATTTTCAGGTTCAATTATGCAAAATAAATCTTGGTATCTCAACTACCTTCAGTGTTCCCTCTAATTTGCTACAGTGTCAAAGAAGTTTACCTGCCTGCTTCTTTGCACAATAACTAGAGCCCAGGACTCAAGTATCATGGCTTCAGGTTATGGAACATGGGCTGAATATAATTTACAATGGAATTCAAGTAAAACCATGTCTTAGAAACGCTGCATATAATCTTGGGGTAACTAAGTACACGAAATACAGCAATCTCTTCTAGGCAAAAGCAATAAAAAGATACACTGAGTTTGGGAAACATATGCATTCAAAAATAGGTATTAAAAATAGATTATTCATCTAGCTCCCATAGAAGTCCTAGTTAAAATAAACCTCACTCACAGCAAGTTACTCACCCTCCCATTCTCATCCCTGTTATTATTTATGCTGCAGTAGTCTCAAGAAGTCCCAGGTCCCTGTCATGATGTACAAACACAGTGTGATCATCCTTTTTTTTTTTTTTTTTTTTTTTTTTTTTTTTTTTTTTTTTTAATTCTTTTATGATAACACGAATTTTTCCTTGAATGTAGTCTTTTTCCTAATTTTTTTTTTTGTATGTTCAGTAGTGTGATCTTTCAATTATGCTGCAGTTTTTCTTCCTGATGGTGTATGACAGTTGTCAACTACCTATCAACGGAGAGCCCTCTGAACCAACTTTTGCTGATTCTTTCCCAGGCAAAAACCAACNCTGGGTGAACAGGCAAGGCGCTGATTTCTGAAAGTACAGCACACATGCCCAGGTGGTCAGCCAGAGAAAGTAATTTCAGATTCAGCCTTTGTTTTAAATAAACACTTGCGTTTTCATCATTTTCACATGGAGAAAAATATTTGTTTCACGAGTTGTCACAGCGTGTTTGCTGTGACAGCTTTTTGAATTCTATACTGCATCCTTTCCCCGCTGCAATTTTGACTATCCTTTTTATTGTTATATTGTATTAACAAGTATATATTGTATTAACTGCAGTTACTTTGTAATTCCGGTATCATTTACTCTAGTTAGTAAGGGGCCATGTCTCCACCTGTGGGAGGGAGAAGCAGGTTGCTGTCTCTATACAGTTTGCAAGCCACTATCACTATACTATTTGGGAGCCCACAGTATTTCAGTGGGAAAACATATTTGGTGGTCAGGACAGGTAAATCAAGAGAAGGTTGCTCATCTTATCCAGGTCTGTGGTATATGATATGGTGCTTTTGACAGCCCACATAGAAACTGTCCTGGTCTTACTGACAGCTATATGCTCCAATCTGCTTAGTCCCCATGGACAAGGTGCTTTGCAAACTGGAGATCTGATGCAGAAGCATCTGGCACATGGTAAAGACCTCCCTGCTCCCTGTGTGAGCCAATCTTTGCCTTCAGCATCATAAAATGCAGAGTCAGACTTTCTCTTTCACCTACAGCCATATTCCAGAGGAGTTTTACACAATAACATCTGTTTTCCTTGGGCTCCTCAATTATGGCAATTCCTTTGACAATCACAGCATTCAACCTTTCTGCTCCTCAGGTTTCTCATTAAACATATTGAAAAAATAATGTTATGTAAACTCAAGGTTTTGTTAACCTAGGAAATTTCTCATGGGACCTATTATACCACATATGGAGTCATTTTTAAGTATAGAAATAAGAAGTTAAAATAGCCAAGAAATCCTTAGCTTGAACGCCTGCTCCAAACTCATCCCTCCTCCCTTTCCTTCTGCCTTCCTATCATGTATGAACAGGCTTTCCCCCATGTTCATTAAGTGTTTTCTGTGCTTGCATTATACTGCACACACCCAATCTTAAGTAACTTCTCATAAAAGTGGAAGGAGCTTGATCAAGCTATCTCTTCTTCCCATGCCTTAGAAGAGGAGACCTGTTTGCAGAGTGTGAGAGCAGGGAGGAAAGGGGCCCATGATGGAGTGAGTCTCTTGCAGCCAGAGCTGGGGCCTGGGGCTGAGTGAGCAAGGGATGGGGATGGGGATGTGCCAGGGAGACTCTGTGCTGCACTGCAGTGCAAAAAACTTTTCCTCTTAGCAAAGTTACCCTCCATTTTGTAAGTCATGCCTCGTAAATAAAAGCACTCCTAAGAAATGTCTAAGTGACGTACATCACATTCCTTCTGAGACTACACTGCTTTTCCACAGAGGGATCAGAAAAACGTATCTGCATTAATGTTACAGATGGGGTGGGAGGTACTTTTGGCTGAGAGGCAGAGAATGCAGAGCTGTGACTCAGTCCTTCCACTGTCCTGTTGACAGCCTGCACCAGTCTGCAACCTCTGTCTTACACTCTGCCTTTCCCCACAAGCCGCTCAGTCTGAGCTGACACGCAGGGATGCAAGGCACAGTGGAGGCTCTGAAACTCTTCTGCATAGGTAAGAAAAAGAAGCATTTCCTTCAGTCCTTGTCATGGCACAAAGAGCCAACTTACAATAGGTGAGTATTAACATGGAAGAAATGAAGTAAGACAGAAGGGAGAGTTATCTGATATAAGTTTTCTGCTGGAAGTGTTTAAGAGGTTTATTGACATTTTTACCCTGCTACACACCTGTGACACTTCCAGGGATGTAACTCAGCTAATACTAACAGCAAATACTGTGCCATTTCCACAGCACAGTTAAACCAAGCAATTAAATAAGAGTCTGCCTTGGTTTGTTGCTGAATTTGATCCTTGGACGCCAGAAGTTAGATTAATTTTTAAAAAAAAATGAAAATTTCTTATTTGCAAAGAAATACGTCAAAGCTCATTGGGATTGAAAGGGTATGAGTGATGAAAGGGAATCAGGAGGCCCAAAAAACTTTTTTCTTCTGTCTTCAAATACAAACTTATAAGAAATACTTCATAACCAGAGGGGAAGGTGATAGGGTGGGATAGGATTCTCTTTTTCTGTTTATGAAAACGCAACTTGGGCACCATTCTAATCTGATTTCAGTATCACATGAGGTACATTTATTACTTGGGAAAATTGCTTCACTGACGCAGCTTGGACTCCACCTGCAAAAGTTACTCTGTGTGTGGAGGACTATGACACAGAGATGAAGCATGGAGGAGACAGAAGCAGCACAGAGACAGAAAGGAAAATCTCAGGAAGAGTCATCTGAAAAGCAGGAGAAGGTGGCTTGAGTTGGGGAGCAAGGATATCCTGCTCCCAGAGCATGCAGAGCAGCAGCATCCAAGAAGGGCAGGAGCTCTGATAGTGGCTGGTAGAGGGGAAAGAAAGAGAAACCAGTGGGGTCTGAAACATCTTAGAGCCATGTCAGAAAACTGAAAAAATTATAGTAATCAAAATAATGTGTAAAAAAATCCAGCCATTCCTGAATGTGCCAAATATCACTACTGTGGTTTCAAAGCTTATAATCTGGATATGTCAAAGCTCCAGAACAAGAGGTAGGCAGATAGTAAATAAAAGAGGCTAGTGACGACAGTGATGGGGAGCAGCTAGCCAGAGCACCTGGCTGAGGGCAAAATGAGCTCTGAACATTCCTATATCACAAGGTTAATACCTCTTGGTTAATACTCCCTCAGCACAGCTGGATTGGGGCCTACACTGCAATGGAGCTATGGGGACTGACATCAACACCACATATGCATGAGATGGTGAAGGGAGGAACAAAGAGCTTGTCATGCAATTGGAAATCTCTGGTCCAAAAAGACAACTTATTTAAAAATAGCCAGCTCTCTGGGCAACAGCCCAGGACAGTACTTCATTAAAGGTCTGTAGAAAATGAATCCAGACTTTTCCCTTTGCTGCCAGCCAAAGGCATTGCAACAGGCTGCCCATATCACATTTCATTTTCTCTCCAAGTATGATAGCTTGTGGAATCTACACTTGTACATGAAATAGGCTATCCCAAATGTCTCTAGGCTTAAATCTCAAGCTCTCATAGTAGATGATTTCAGGATGATTTCAAATGATTTCAGGAGAGGACACCACACCAGCAGGAACTGTAGGACTGCAGTCTTGAAACTGAAGTTTGCTCCAGGTTCCCATAAACAGAAACACTTCCTCTGGAAAAACTGTCCCTACAAACTTCTGTGCTACACAGAAAAGAACATTTAACCCAGTCTCACCCCTAAGCATAGTCAGAATAAATCTTTTCAGTATCAGTGACCCTTCTTGTGGAAGCTAAAGGTGGAGAGATTGATATTATGCCTACAGCAGTGGATGAAGGAGTGGCATGATGTGGACGTGGGCAAAATATATCACAAATGTATCACTAGTTATCAATACTTACCAAAGCTCCCATTTTCCCACTGGGAGCTGAGAACTCAGAGTAACGAGCACTGTGCAAGCCTCCATGAGGAGTAATGGAACACTCCATAGAAATCACTGAGGAAGTAGAAATCAAACATGGTCTAAAAGCAGTATAACTCTCAGTCAGTCACTGAGTGTCTCAATTATGAGTACCCTGGTAACATGGGCTTCCAAGTCCTAAGGTAGCAGCTTGACATACAAAGTGAGTAGTTTTACTTATTTATGAAGGTGAAAACATGGACTATTCAAAATTAACTTACCTTCAGTGAAAACTTCCACAGAAACAATGGAGTGAAGCCTAGTACTGCTGACATACACCAGGCAGCCATCTCTGCCATGTTAGTTGCCACAGCCTTTGCCAGGGTTATTCAGTCTAGAAAACAGCTGGGCAGTAGTAATGTCTTAGACTTCAGGATTTGGAGTTTCCTCCAGTATCACCCTCTTTGTCTGAGTCATAGAATCATAGAATGTCTTGGGTTGAAAGGGAACTCAAAGATCATCTAGTTGCTAGGGCAGGTTTGCCAAACACTAAATCAGGCACTAGATTAGGCTGCACAGGGCCCCATCCAACCTTGCCTTGAACACTTCCAGGGATAAGGCACCTACAACATCTCTGGGCAGCCTGCTCCAGCACCTCACCACCTTCTCAGTGAAGAATTTCTCACTGACACCAAATATAAATCTCCCCTATTTCAGTTTAAAAACATTCCCCCTTGCCCTATCACTATCTACCATTGTAAAAAGTTGATTTCCCTCCTGCTCTCTTTAAGTATTGGAAGGTCACTATCAGGTCTCCCCTGACCCTTCTCTTCTCCAGGCTGAGTAAGTCCACCTACCTCAGTTGGTCTTCGTAGGAGAGCTGTTCCATCTACATCTTTAAGGGACACAAAGATTATTTTATTACTACAGAGTCTTCTTGTTGCAGCCTCACTCAGTCTTACTTGAAAGAGTAGGAATGGGTGGTAGTCCTCTGGCTCTAACAGGTATGGCAGCCTCTTTGTGATATCACAAAGCAGGTAGCAAGCCTCTCTAGAGAAACTGTCCAGACAGCAAGTGAATTCTTCAGTGACCCCTCTGCAAGGCACCTCTACTAGAGTTCATTCTAAAATGAAATTATTAATAATTATTATTAATATATTAGCTTCAATTGCAATTATATTGTATTATATTGTGTTATATTGCATTCCAATATCTTATTTAGTAAATTAACTTTCCTCCTCAGATTGTTGATACTATGTTTTTTTTTAGGCCCATCTCCCTCCCTTTTTTCCCCTTTTCCCCTTTCCCAGTCACCCAGAGCATGGGTCTGTGGGTCCCCCACCCCATTAGTCACAGAACTGGACCAAACCAGCCTAGAAATCATTGAAATTTTATTGGTGGCCTTGGTCTGGAAAGACGTACTTTCAGAACAAACCTTTCTCTACTCTCAGAGAGCTTCCTTAGAAAGTATTATCAGTACTGCAGGACTTGTACTCCAAACAAGACCTTGAAGTCCAGGCAGACTGACAATATTCTGTGATATATGTAAACTTTCTGAGTGTTGCACAGTTTTGTTTTCATTTGCCAACTTTTTTCTGTAAAGAGAAAAAAGAATGTATTTGCTTTCTCTTGTGAATCACTCCTTCAAGAGATTGCATTCCATCATTTTTCCTCTTTTAATATTCAGAGCATACTGGGTCTTTATTAAGTCCTCCAATCTGCTCTGTGGAGCTATATATATATATATGATAAATTAAAAACACTGATGGAAATACCTATCTGGTGTCTGCATACAATATGGCATGAATTGGTTATTGAAAGTTACGTCCCAGAGGGAGTTGCTAATTTTACAGAATCAATTTGTATTTCTGAAATGACTGGGGGTTCCCAAGAGTTGATTGTGTTGAAGGCCGAAATAAGCCTCACTGGTAAAGACTGGCAAAAGCATCCTATTGTGACTGGCCCAGTGGCTCCATGTGTACTTGGTACACCATCACATCCCAATGGATGTGGTCCTCCCAAGGGCATTTGCCCTAAGTGGGGCCTCCTTCTCCAGCAGCAGGGGAAGTTCCCAAGTGTAGAGGTTCTTCACATCCTGTCCCATCCATACTGGCCTCAGGGCCACGGCATGGGCTATCTCCTGTTTAATTTGCTCAAAAGTCTGCTGCTGCTCAGGACCCCATGTAAAATTATTCTTCTTCCAGGTCACCCGATGAAGGGGCTAACAAATAGGCTACAGCTTGGAACATGCATTCTCCAAAAGTCCACTACACCCAGAAAAGATTGTGTCTCTGTCTTACAAGTGGGCAGAGACATGGCAGTAATTGCATTGATCATACCTGCTGAGATGTGACGATGCCCACCTTACCACTTTATACTCAGGAACAGAATTTCCTGTGCAGGTTTTTTCACTTTGTTTCACTTAATAGTGAAACCAGCTTGCAGAAAGTTCTGGATTATTCTCTCTCCTTTCTTGGAAACTTCCCATGCTGTATTGCCCCACACAATAATGTCATCCATGTACTGCATGTGCTCAGGAGCACCACTCTGTTCCAACGCAGTTTGGATCAACTGTGGCAAATTTTTGGACTATGTTTGCCACCCCTGTGACAAATGATTCCTGGTATACTGAACGCCCCTCCAGGTGAAAGCAAAATGTGGCCTACATTCTATGGCCATAGGAATGGAGAAAAAGGCATTAGCAATGTCAGTAGTGGCAAACCACTTGGCTGCTTTTGACTCCATTCTGGCGTTCTAGCATGTCTAGTACAGCAGCACTCACTGGGGGTGTGACTTCACTCGGGCCACTGTAGTCTACCATCAGCCTCCACTCTCTGCTGGCTTTACGAACTGGCCATATGGGGTTGTTAAAAGGTGAGTGAGTTTTGCTGATCACTCCTGACTTTCTAGTTGATGAATCAACTTATGAATGGGGAGCAAGGGATCCCTGTTAGTGCAGTACTGACATCTGTGTACCATTTTTGTAGCATTCTGTACCTGTTACTCTCCAAGTTGCAGCAACCCCACATGGAGCTTCTGACAGGCCAGACAAAACAGACAGCTGCATAGAATCTTCTATGTCTAAAGCTGCTATTCCAAAGGCCTATTGATACCCCTTGGGATCATTAAAATATCCCCTTCTGAGGTAATCAATACTCAGTACACACGGAGCCAGTCACAATAGGATGCTTTTGCCAGTCTTTACCAGCAAGTTTTATTTTGGCTTCCAACACAGTCAACCCTTGGGATCCCCCAGTCACCCCAGAAATATAAATCTAGCCTGTCCCTTTGTGACTTGAGGGCATCAGAGTGCACTGTGTGCCATTTTCCACCAGTGCCTCACATTTCTGTGGTTCTTATGTGCCAGGCCATCGAACCCACACAGTCCAATACACTCTATTATCCCTCCCCTCTCCCTGGCTGGGGGCAAGCCCTTCTAATTGTTACCTCTATCATTCTCCTCCTGTGAGCCCTGATCAGGGTCCTTACAGCTTTGTCATGTCCCACAGCAACTGGAGTGATCAACTTTTTGGAGGAGTTTGCCTTGGTGGTTTATCTGTCTTGCAATTCTTTTACCCATGCTTGTAGTGCAGAAGTGGGTTTTTTATGCCACTTCTTCATATCTTCTTCATACTCACGTGAGTAACTCCACAAGGCAATACACAACATATTCTTACTGTTGTCACTTGTTTGAGCAGGAGGACGTCTGCTTTCAATAGCAGAGATATTGAATGATACAGACTGGGAGGAAATTAATTTGTTCACCCCTTCTGTAGGCTGTTTTGATAATCCTGATCCTCATCAGGTGTCTGATATCACCAGGGGTTCATCAGGCTCGTTATGATGAAGCAAGGTAGGTAGTTTCTTCATCATAACCATCAAATCATAGAATCATAGAATGGTCTAGGTTGAAAAGGACTTCAAAGATCATCTAGTTTCAACCTGTCTGACATGGGCAGGGTTGCCAACCACTAGACCAGGCTGCCCAGAGCCACATCCTTCCCTTGAATGTCTCCAGGGATGAGGCATCCACAATCTCCTTGGGCAACCTGTTCCAGTGTGTTATCATCCTGAGTGAAAAACTTCCTCCTAATATCTAACCTAAATCTCCCCTGTCTTAGTTTAAAATCATTCCCCTTTGTCCTATCACTACCCACCCATGTAAACAGTCGTTCTCTCTCCTGTTAATATGCTCCTTTCAGGTTCTGGAAGGCCACAATGAGGTCTCCCTGGAACCTTCTCTTTTCCAAGCTAAACAAGCCCAGTTCCCTCAACCTTTCCTCATAGGAGAGGTGCTCCAGCCCTCTGATCATCTTAGCGGCCCTCCTCTGGACCCGTTCTAGGAGTTCTGCATCTTTCTTGTGCTGGGGGCCCCTGGACACAGTATTCCAGGTGGAGCCTTATAAGAGCTGAGTAGAGGGGGACAATCACCTCTCTCTCCCTGCTGGTGACTCCTCTTTTAATGCAGCCCAGGATATAGTTGGCCTTCCGGGCTGCAAGTGCACACTGCTGGCTCATGTCCAGCTTCTTGTCCACCAGGACCCCCAAGTCAGACTCCATACCGCTGGTCTTGAGAAGTTCTTCCCCCAGTCTATATAATTACTTGGGACTGTCTCTGCCCAATTCAATACCTTGCACTTGGCCTTGTCGAACCTTCTTAGGTACACATGGGTCCACTTCTCCAGCCTGTTCAGATCCTTCTTCCTGTTTACTCTCCATTCCATCTAGTCTTTCAGTTAATTTTGAAATGTCTGAAACAAAAGCTTGTGGAGGGGTTAAATACTGCTCAAAGTCATAAAGTCTAATAATCACTTCACATAAAAGGGGTCTTCTTTGCCCTCTGCCATATATTCCCTCAATTACACTGGCTTACTTATTTGGAACAGTTCTCATGAATTTATGCCACATGTTTGATGTACACCTGACTCTCTTAGGGTCACACTCTTGTTGTGAATTGTCAGGAATGAACATAGAGTCATGTAATGTTTCTACCATTCTCTAAAATAATGGATGCTTTTTTCCATAGTAGTCCATATCTTTATCTCAGGCATCAGATCATCTTTGAAAGGGTATGTTTCCTCTACAACTAATAGCATCTGCTTCCAGAGGGTGAAGGCCTCATCCTGACATCTACTAATACCTTTGTCAATGGCTGAGTCCTTAGCAATGCTATCCAGTTGGTGAGCTTCTCTACTATCTAGCAACACACTGTTGGCTCCATTGTCCCAGCACTGTGGTAACTAGGTGACAATGGTTTCATTTGGGTACGGTGAAAAATCTTTTCTCAAAACTTGAATTTCAGTCATTACTCAATGACTGAGTAGTAATGGTGGCGATGTCTTCCTCGCCTTATTCTTTTTCTCTTTTTGCCCTCCTTGGCATCAGTGGCTGTTCATTTTTTGAGGACTCCTCCCTCAGCAGTAGGGACCACTTCTCTGGATCTTCTTCCTCTACTTTCTCCTCTTCTCTTATAGTATCTTCTTCCTCTTTCTTTCATTCTCAATAAGGTGATGTTCATTTCAATTTCCATCCTTTTACAGGGGCAACTAACATCAATTTGGGCTCCTCCTGTGATTGATGAAGTTTCTCAGTTTCAATGTTCTTTCTCTCTAGCTTGACTTGGAGAGTGTTTTGTTCAGTTTGGAGGTTGTCTCATTCAGTTTGGAGCATATCTTGTGGAGGTTCTATCTTCTGGTTTGGAGATTGCCTAGTTTGGATTGGAGGGTATCCCATTCAGATTGGAGGTTTTCCTTTTCAGCCTGGGGTCTTTTTCACTCAGTCTGGAGATTCTGTTTCTCACCTAGAAGACTCTTCCTAGACCTGGAGATTCTCTTTCTTGGCTCGGACTCTCTCCTGGAAACTCTTCCTTTCAGCTTGGAGACTCTCTCACCCAATTTGAGAGACACTCTCCCACTACAGGATAGTACTGAACAAGGCCTGATAAGCATACGGCAGGCCCCAAATAATTTGTGCCTCCTCAGATCTACCTGAGATGCAGCATCCATCTCAAATACCTCCTTAGGTTCTCAAGATCTTGCAGGTGTTCAGGAGTAAAGTTCCATGACACCAGTGATGCCCATTTCTCTAAAGTCTCTCCCAGGTCCCTCCCTAGTCCCTGACACTCAGTATTCTCTGGCTTTGGGGAAGGCTTCCTCAAAATATTATAAATGCAGATACTGATGGAGGAGTACATTCAGGGAGACTGATAACATGGTCATTGGATAAGCATTCAAAAATGCATAAAGGATTCAAGGGAGAGACTGGGAGACTGTTTAAATATCACAAGTTCTGTAAAATTCACAACTCCCTCTGGAGTTGTATCCAGATACCAGATAGGTATTTACACTGGTGTTTTTAATTTATTATATAGACATATAGCTCCATAGAGCAGAGCGGCAAATTTAATTAAGACCCAGTATGTCCTGAGCATTAAAAGAGAAAAAATGATGGAATGCAATCCCTTGAAGAGCAGTTTTACAAGAGAAAGCATAATTTTTTTCTTTTTCCCATTACCAAAGCAAGCTGGCAGCACAAAAACTTTTACAAATATCCCAGAACATTGTCAGTCCGCCTGGACTTCAAGGTCTTGTTATCAGTACAGCCCATGTAGTACTGACAAGCTTTCTAATGAAGCTCTCTGAGAGCTGAGAGAGATTCATTCTAGAAGTACATCTTTTCCCAGCCAACGTGGCCTATGCCTGTATTCTCCACCAAAGGTGTCAATGGTTTTTGCGCTGGTTCTGCCCAGTTCCGTGACAAGTGAGGTGGGGGGATCCACAGACTCATGCCCCGGGAAAGGGGGAAGGCAGAAAAGGAGAAAGGGTAGGGAGATGATTTTAAAAACAAAACAGTGGCAACAATCTGAGGAGGAAAGTTAATTTACTAAATAAGATACTGGAATGCAATAGAACACAATATGATACAGTATAATTGGAATTGAAGCTAATAAATCAAATAAAATGAGTGTCCAAAAACTGAAGGTCTTACTCTAATGCTGAAAGTGAGACAGTTAGGGAGCACGCATGCTGCAGAGATGAGCAGAAAGGGAAAAGGAGGATGTTTTGTGATTTGCGAGCAGTTTTATCTTTCCCTCTGAACAGAAAATGGAATTAAAATTAGAATCATAGAATCATAGAATTACTCAGGTTGGAAACGGAATAGTGAAAGTCTTCTGGGAGTTCTTCTCTTCTGAGAACCAGGTACCTGGAAATATTGACAATCCATGGAACTGGAGCGCCCACTCTTTAACTCCCAGAGTTAATGATGTTATGATGTGGTATACCGATAACAAAAATCATAAAACCATGACACAGTTCTTTACAGTGTACAGTAATAATGACTTATTTTAATCCCTGCATACATGTGTATTTATTTTCAACACACAGAATATCAACTGAAAAGCAAACTAATATTTTTACCCATGGAAAACAACTATCTCACAGTTCACACAGACTTAATTTGACTGTAAAACCATATTTGAAGGTAGTAGCAATGCAGAGCAACTTACAAATCAAGTCTCCTTCTTTTCTTTGTAATAAGAAACTAACGCTTTCTGATGAAATTAGTATTGGCTTAGCAAATGTGACCAGGGAACAGTAATTTCCAGCCTACCCCGGCTCATCTATGTTTAGGAAAATAACTCTAAATAGGTGCATTACTCCGGCATGACTCTGATCCAAGATCTGCTTATATCTTAACAGCATCATAAATAGACTACTTTTTTTCATTTTCTTACTCCCTGCCCAAAATCTATGACTAAATATACATGCTAGTATTTGTTAATCATAGAAATAGAACCATAGAATTGCTCAGGTTGGAAAAGACCTTCAAGATCATCAAGTCCAACCACAACCTAACCATACTACCCTAACTCTAACAGCCCTCCACTAAATCATGTCCCTGCTGGGGATGAGTGGCTGGATGACTGTGAAGAGAAAAGGAACCTGGGGGTGTCGGCTGAACATGAGCCGACAGTGTGCCCAGGTGGCCAAGAGGGCCAATGCCATCCTGGCCTGCATTAGAAATAGTGTGGCCAGCAGGAGCAGGGAGGTAATCGTTCCCCTGTACTCAGCACTAGTGAAGCCGCACCTCGAGTACTGTGTTCAGTTTTGGGCCCCTCACTACAAGAAAGACATTGAGGCCCTGGAACGAGTCCAGAGAAGGACAACGAAACTGGTGAGGGGTCTGGAGCACAAGTCTTATGAGGAGCGGCTGAGGGAGCTGGGATTGTTTAGTCTGGAGAAGAGGAGGCTCAGGGGAGACCTCATTGCATTTTACAGCTTCCTGAAGGGAGGTTGTGATGAAAAATTGTCTGGTCTCTTCTTCCAGGCAAATAATAGGACCCGAGGAAATGGCCAGAAGTTGTATCAGAAGAGGTTTAGGTTGGACATGAGGAGAAACTTTTTCTCTCAGAGGGTGGTCAGGCACTGGAATGGCCTGCCCAGGGAGTTGGTGGAGTCGCCGTCCCTGGCAGTGTTCAAGAGGCGCCTGGATGAGGAGCTATGAGATATGGTTTAGTAGCTTGTGGTACTAATAGGAATGGGAAGGTGGTTGGACTAGATGATCTTGCAGGTTGTTTCCAACCTTGTGATTCTATGATTCTATGATTCTGAGCACCACAAACAAACTGTTTTTAAACACATCCAGAAATGGTGACTCAACCACATTCCTGGGGAGTTTATTCCAGTGCTTAACAACCCTTTCTGTAAAGAAGTGTTTCTAGATATCCAACCTAAACTTGCCCTGGCGCAACTTGATGCCATTTCCCCTCCTCCTGTCACC
>PPHD01010176.1:0-19895 GCA_002909625.1 Bambusicola thoracicus
TTGCAGGACTTCAGACAAGAGCAAAAACCCCAGCTCTGTGCTGTGGTGACTTGTGTGTTTGTGTGTGTCTGTTTAAAAATTATCCATTAGAAAATAACTGTGAGAGAAAAAGCAAAGGAGGCTCCCTGGGTGAGCTGGCTCCTTGCCACACGAGACATATTTTGTAGCCCTGAGGGCAGCAAAACCCTTCTATCCAACTTCTGCTCCTCATATTAAAAAGGCATAAACAAGGCAGCAGGTTGCCTCTTATGAATTTAATTCATTGGGATGGAGATTAATCAGAAACAGATATTTGCTCGAAGGTGTTTCGTTTTGTTTTGATGATTATTAATGCCACTGGCTGGCAGGGAATGGGAAACTTACTTTCCGTGACGGTCACTGAGAGTTCAGGACTGGAGAAGGAACTGTTACTTTTCATGGATAGTGCTTAAATGCTTAACAGAGGCTGCCCCTGATGTAGAGGCAGGATATTGGTTCTTTAAAATACGGTTTGGAAGGATTTTTCCAGATGACAGGCTTGTTGGTGGTTTTGATTTTTTCTGGAAGGAGATACAGTGCAATATTATGCTAAAGTAGAAGTGCTGAATGCTTGGATCTGCAGCGTTCTCTATAGTTTGCTTTATGTTTACTTGTGGTGGGATTGCTTAATGTATTTTATTTAAACAGCCTTTAGGGATTTGTAACTGATCATAAACTTAAGCTGTGTATTAGATGTGGAAACCAAAGTAAGTTACAGAGAATATGTTTATTTTCTTACTGTGATATAAGCAAAACTGCATGGCCAGTTTCTAATTCATGTGGAAGTTTGAGGCTTCTAATACTCAGTGTACGTTGCTGTAACTTAACATCCGCCTTTAAAGTGGAAAGTGTGTGTTAGAAGTCTTCAGCATTCTTCTGTGAAATCAGTCATGTTGAAAAATAGATCAGTTACTGTCGTTTTTATTAATTTACTCTGTAGTGAAACAGCTTTGTGTATTTAAGGTGGATTTTTCCAGCTTAAGTATGGTAAAAATGTTTAGCGCGTATTTGTGCGTGGTTTCTGCATTGACATGATGGAATACTTTTGACAGTATATTGGGGTCAATAATCCATTGTGTCCAAAAAGCACTGTCTAGATATTTCCATGATGGATTATGATGACTTCTCAGAAATAGTTACAATCTGTTGTGTCAATACTCTGCACTGTAAGAAGATTCAGCCTGCTTATTTTCTCATGATTTAATTTGAAAGAAAGCCTTTAAAATACCATACTGATTGAAAATCTGCCTTCCACCTCTCTTTTTATTTCCCTCCCCCCTTATTTTAAATTAAAGTTTTTCTTTAAATTATGTGAAATTGACAGTCGGAAAAGCATTTTTGATATTGCTAAAGCATTGAAATATAGTAACTAGGCTGCAGTTTCCAGAATAATGTTCCTTTTGTCCTTTCCTTCAATATTGCAGGTGTGTCGAGTGGGTACTTTTGTACACGTAGTTGCTGACTGTAGATCCAGTCCTGCTCGCCTGAGTCTTAAAGTCTGAGATCAAAAGTTTAGCAATCACTATTTTCAGCACCCAGATTTTGCCTGCAAAGCACCTGTTGTCTGAGTAACTCAGTAATCTAATACTCATACATACATTTCATTAGCAGAAATTTGAGGTTGTGTGATTTTATAATAGAGATAAAGGAGCTAATTTGAAAGAGGATACCTCTACCTCCTGCATTATGTGGGCACAGTAGGATTTGGGTTGGTGGAATCAATTCCAGCTTGATGTTTCCATAGCTATGCTATGACTAACATGGCTGAAAACAGAGTTAGTGTAAGAGACAAGTGTTATTTTTGGAAGGAAGAATGAAAATTTTATCTAATGAATTGCAGTGTTGTTTCTAGAAGTGATGATGTAACTGCATCTTACATTGAGTGCAAGAAACACTGCCTGAACTCCTGATGTGTGATGTGTGTCCAGACTTGGGTGGTGTATCATTTGATATGTGTGAATTTAGGAATTTAAGATATTTGTAAACAGAAAGATTTGGAAAGCAGTTTTTCATCCATAACTAGCTACTATAAGCAGTACTTACTGCCAAATAAAAATGTGTGACAGGTGAACAGGAGTTAATGACTGTGGTGTCCAGAACGCTGACGCAAATGCAAGCTTTCATCCACTGTAGTGGCCTCAGCTGGAAATGGAAGGATATCTTTTTACGTTTTTCCACATAAAAGATAGGACTAGAGAGGCCTGTGGGATAGCCAGCTCCATTTTGCTGTGGTGCTGAGCTGGACTTGCTCTGTTTGAGCTCCAGTGCAGATTTAGCTGGGGCATCATTCCCACCTCACCTCTTTGGGCCTGACTCTTTCAGCTGTTGAAAATCTGTTTGATGCCCGAAATGTATTCTCAGACAGTTTATACTCCTTTGTTTTTGTGCCACTGCTGTCCCCATACAGTAGGATTCCTTCTCTACATCTCTGCTTTTCCCTGGTTGTCTTTCCTGTGCATTTCCAGAGAGCAATCCCAGTCCATTTTCACTTGAGTTTGCTGGGCTAACTTGGCAGAGGTTCCCATTGGCATTGGTCACAGACATCCAGGCTATCTCTCAGCAAAGCTGGGCTGCAGCAGAAGCAGGGCATCTGTGTTCACACCTTTCCTGTCCAGGTTCTGCCTCCATGTGCAGCTTCCAGCCCCCATTTAGGCCCAATGTGCTCACCTGGAGCTGGGCCGTGCCTGTGCCTTTTGCTGTTACGCCAGGCGTTGCACCACACTGACCTGCCCTTGGCACTGCCTCACCATGCTGCATTTCTCTGCAAAGGACTCTCCAGGATTTCTCCTTCAGCACAGTTCTTTAGACTCCCAAGATTCTTTCATTTACTGTTTCAGTGTCTTACATCCCTGCCAGCCAGGGGGAGCAGAATGGACTCGAGCCAGTGTTGTATCAGACGCTGTCTTCTTGTAGGAATACACGTGAAAGTTTGTCATAGTGCTGTTTAAAATAGCTTTTCCTAATTAGTTTCTTCTCAGATTGCTGTTATCTTAGTTCTCATCTCCAAAAGCATTATTCTAAAAGTAGTTTCTTTCTCTTCCATAATGTTGTTTTGTTTTCCCCCTATTTGTCTTAAAAACAACAACATAATAGTGTTTGAAGAGAGGACTGATAGGTCTGTCCCCATAGGAATACTTTTGAATTCCCTTGGTCTTCTCAGAGGATGCAATGCTCTGTCAAAATCTGGAGCCGCATCCTTTAAGAATTTATGGAATTTCTGAACAGAAGGCAAAAGATGACTATTTCCAGATGAAAAATTATGTAATTCGTGGCACTGTCAACATAGTCATCCGGAGAATTGGATTTAAACCAGTTTGTAGCTTCTTTAAACTCAGATCCTGACTGACAGAAGAAAACAATGCTATATTTTTAAATGGTACGAAGATTACTGTGTAACATCTTCACCTCTGTTAAGGTACTAATTATTTTATAACCTTTGAACAATTACCAGGGTAACATGACTTGAAGATTATTGTTTCACATGTACACACATTAGCATTGTTTAAACCATTTTTTCTCATCTTTTCTTTTGTTGTATTTCACAATGACACTAATCTCTTTAATGTACTGAATCCTTCTGAAACATTTTTACTGCAGTTTTGAGACTGTTTTCTATGAAATTTACCTTCTCACAACGAAGTGTGATTTCCCATCTCCATGAATCATCTGCTTATAATTAAAACAAAAAATGGAGTATACCTTCAGATTATTAAGTATATCTCAGGTTGCTTAGCATAAATACTGTTAGCTTGTTTTTATGACTGTGATATTTAAAGATAAAAAGGTAGACATGATCATATATGGTCATATAGGTAGTTCTTTTTATTGATGTTTTCAGTGCAATAGAGAATTAGTTAAAACCTTACACAATCTTTTAGAGGTCAACAAACTCTCTTGATTAGGAATAAATAGTTAACTTTTACATTACTGTAAATTTATATACACTGATACTACCTACTGCCGCCTGAGAAAAGCTACAAAGCTGCATTGTCTCCCCAGTTTCCTCCCTGTGCTTCTCCACCACTGACTCCAACGCATGCTCCCTGGCCTTCCAGAATGTCCAGGCTCAAGCAACAACCATTCTTCAGCAGCATCGCTGTTTTACGAAGAGAGATTTGTCTGTGGCATAATTCCTTCACGGTTACTGCAGTATACATAACGATATCTTCTTAGACATGGCTCTTCAAAGTTGGAAGCAGAGGAAGTGGGTTTAACAGGAGTGACGTCCGTCAATGATGTCATGGTGGCCCATAAATGATGCTCCCCTGGTTTTTTTATTTTGCCTTGGACACTCATCTTTCTTCTTCCTTAAGTACCTTAAGCTCTGATGGAACTTTATTTACATAGGCGTCCTTCCCCAGGTGAACTTCTCTCAATGTCAGTGAGCAGTGCCCAGCTGATGTGTAGACACTGAACATGAAACTCAGTGTGGAGCTCTGAAAACAGCTGAGAATTTTATGTGGGCAGTACTGTGGTCCTCTGACAGCTGCTCCCAGCCCTTGGACAGCCATAGGTCCAGGCTAAGGCAGTACTGCTATTATTATTTAAAGGGCAGTAATTCAGAAAGGATCCAGTGATGATTTTTGTACCTCAATAATTACTAAATGTCTTGGTGAAAGTCTGATCTTGAGTCTACCAAGCATCCCACATGCCGAATGCTTTTATTGCAGCCTGTTCAGTTCACTATAGTTTCTTTCATCAAAATCCTCCCTCTACTCAGACATGCAGGGTCAACATAAAAGGGCTATCTGGCACAAATCAAATTTTAATGAGATATTGTTTATTTGATTGAAGAAAGGCTACATTTGCTGTGTAGACAAATATCACAGTATCACAGTGTATTCAGTAAAAGGTTTTAACCAGGAGATTCACACAGGCTGAGCAGTATTTATGCCAATAGATACAAGATGCATCTTGTTAATTAGAGGTAGTTTTAGGTTGTGGAAGAGGCACTGTGCATGTATGCTTTGGATAGAGAAGTTTTAGGCTGCCTTGTAGTTGACTTGAAGTTAACTATAGTTGTACTTGCATGGTGCTGGAAATACTGGTCCTTTCTGTTTGATTGTGGTATAGTACAGTTTGAAGCTTAGAAATACTAAAATGTTTGCAGCATCTAAGGCATCCTCTTTACTAGAACAATTTGGATGAACAAAATGCAAAAATGTACAAGCAGACAGTTATGTGCATGTTTGCACACAGAATCTGGTCTCAGGTGTTACTGAGTTGATGTAACTCACTGACTTACAGTGAAACGCTGTGCATTTAGTACTTTTAGCATCACTTTTTCAAACTGCAGAAAAAGAAAGATGTAGTTATGTTTTCTCCTTGTGTATAGTGGGAGCTCAGTAAATGGGCCACCTGCAAGGCTGGCTATGAAAAGGTTAGCATCTTCTATTATGTGTTTGTAAGTTGTAGACAATTAAAGTACATTATGCACAATGAAAAGATAAAGTAGATTTAAATTTTGATGTTATGTCACTTGCACTTTAGTGGGATAATTCATCAGCGCGTTGATGTTATTTTCATTGTTTACTATTTTCTGAGAGAAGCATGCCATTCATGAGGATGTGCTCTGCTCTGGTGGGTTACACGTGAACAGAAGCCTGGTCCTCTATATATACTGGTCAAAATACATATGCTGGTCAAAATTTCCCATCAAAACATATGTTTCTGTAGATTTTGATGAAGTGATTCACACAAAAGGATAGATTAATCTCTCTTAACGTTGTTGTTTAAAAAATGGGCTTTCAGAGCTAAGCTAGTCATCATTTTAACCATCAGAAAGTTAGTTACTGCAGTCTAACACAGTTGCTTAAGGCTTTGTAGTCAATGGAGATATATAGACACCTCCAGAGAGCTATGGGTTAGATCCCGAGAGGCATCTGTGGATAGCTGAGATGAACAACCTTTCTAAAACACCTCTCCCTTTTCATTGATGAGAGAGAGAGAAAGCACAGATTCCTAAAATTTTGATGGATAGAGAGAAATCCCATTCTTTCTCTTCCCACCTGTTGAAGTCATGATTTCTTAATTAAATATTTGATTGAAAACTGATTTCTGTTTTTTGGCTTCTAGAATCTTCATGGCTTTAAGCTTATACCTGAGTTTCCACTTCTTCACTTTTTTTTTTTTTTTTTTTTAAATCAGAAATCAGTATGCATTATTAAACAGTTTGAATCAGTTCTAGACTATGACAAAATTCCGAAAGATTTCTACTGGAGCCAAGATTTTGTACCTTTTTTTTTTCCCCATTATTCCATATAATTTCCTGACTGTTTATAAGGTTATAAATCCTACTGCTTCAATGAATTCTCCTTGCAGAGTTCTACTGTAAAATCCAGGCACTTCAGTTACTGGGTACAATCATGGACCTCATCTGAAAAACCTCTGAAAATAATTGAAAGATAAGGATCATGTAGATGTCAATTGAATCAACTTAGACTTTACATATTTTAATTAATGTAACTATATAGTTATAGTGTCAAAAAGTTATCAGTAGAACAGCAAAAAGAGGAAGATCTGAATCTGAAAGTTGTGACTCTGAAAAAAGCTTTTTCAATGGGATACAGAAAAACTTGCCCATTTGTGCTGCTGCCCTGTGCATTACGCTACTGTCCTCTTTTTTCACAGTGTTAGCAGCAGATAACATCATGTTATGCACTTTACCACCTCTTTGTCTTCAACTCTGTTCTTTGATATGTATTTACATTTCTACCTTTGTTTTTTGTACTATACCTCAACAATGCATTGTCTGAGCAGTCTTCACAAAAAATGCATTTTCAGGGATCGTATTCCTAGCTGACTTGATGAAGTCAGCTCTTTCTTCAGTTTCATTTATGCACCATAACATTTCCCTTTTCAGTCATGCATTTTGACTCAGATTTGGAATTACAGTGTTAACACAGCATTATAAAGAACTCATGACTGTAGATTGTGGGGACATAGAAGAAAACAACTGAATTTCTCTGTAAGGTTAGTTTATGTTGGCCGGACTCTCCCATTTGATGTTGCTGGGTCTAACCGTAACAGCTGCTCTGTGTGAGTAGGTGGTCCAGGGTTGCTGAATGAGGAATATTTGCTCAGAGACCTGCTAATGAAAGGAGCAATTACAAGAAAAGTAATTACAGTTTGAAGAAATAAATTATTTCCAGAATGCCAGGATGATGGTTATGATTATGTTTTATGCACAATCCTATATAATGTGACATTTCATTTCAGAAATTTTAAAATGGGTTCAGAAATTCTTCATACTTGGTCACAAATATTAATAAATGTTTAAAATATCCATTATAATCAAAATAACCTGGCTTCTCTTTACTGTTGGATCTTTTAAGATCAAAATCATCTCTGCAGTAGAGACCTATGTCACACTGGTCTGCAGTGACAGACAGAGGAAAGTGTATTTGAAAATGTTAAGTTCACTTGAATTTCTGGATCCTTTTTATCTTTTATTTGTAATGTTTTTTGTTTCAGGTTTGCTGGACCTTCCCTCCTGCTCTGGACCTCTCCCTTGGCGCCGGCACAACTCAGAACAATGTACAAAAAGGAAGCAATAGGAAAGAGGTGGAAGAGGGGAAAGGACTAGAAAGAGAAGTAGGAAGGAGAACAATAGGAATGGAGGAAAAAGTCCCCAGCTGTTCAGTTAAGGCTTCCGAGAACGGGCATGTTTGCAGTCCCTGCTCCTCCTCACCTTCCCTCAGTCTCAGCTCCTCTCCCCTCCACCACCTTAGCTTTCATCAGCACTATAGATATTTCACTACTTATTTCTATTTCTTATTAAAAAACAAAATCAGAACAATAAGATCTTTTCAAATAACAAAAAATACCCCCCATCTCACAAATTATAGCATAATACTACTCATGTAACTGTGAGACAGGACAGGGGTTTACTTCTGGCAAAGTAGACTTACATGAAAGTATAGAGTAGTTTTATGCATTTTCATGACAGAAAAGACTTTAGGTTTCTCATTCCTTCATACCCACAGTGAGCCCTTCAGATCAATGTGCAAATGGCTGTGTTTCAGTTTATTCACCAACATCCAAAAGCAGGTTTTCCATTGACCTTTATTTACTTATTTTCTTCATCACTTTCTCTCAGTTTTACTTCCAGCAGCCCATCATCTTAGTGGGACTATAAATTAAAAACTCTCTTAATTCTTTCAGTTCATTTGAAATTTACACTGTATTATTCATTTCTGTGGGCTAAATCTGCCCCTCCACAGCCATTCCTAATAGGAAGCCCTCCCACCTGACAAGGTTGACTAAGAAGTTTTAACAGAGTGGATGCATCCAGTAATTTGTCTGAGAAGTTATTTCCTAAATGTAGAACTTAAACTGGTCCTTTACCTCCCCCGTACCAATTTGACTAATAAGAAGTCAAAATGTAACCACTGAGCCAATACAAAATAAACTCTGGTAGCAAATTTGCAGACTTAAATGTCAAATATTAAAAATTCCTGATTACCTGTTATACTATAATGAGTTATGATATTTGAGTGAAGAAAGATGTTTGATATCTGACCTTACCGATGCTGGTGGAACAGGTCCAGAGCAGAATGATCAGGTCCAATAGACTGAAATAAATTGTAGATGCTGAAATGACATTTAAAAGTACTGTAGGTAAAATTACTGGGTGTTGTGCATATCTAGATACAACAGGTCACACACAAACATGCTATTAAATAAAAATACAGTACATGAAACTGCAGTAAACCAATGACTTCTTTCAGGGATTTTCTGTTTAGAAAAATGTTACATTTGACTAATGTTTTAGAATTTCATTTTCTTAACATATGCTGTAAACACTAACTGTTGCCTCATTACCTGACTAGAAGCTAGATTTCAGTCTGCCTAATGAGTTGTTCTTGCAGTTTATTTAGATTTTTATTATTTCTGCCCAATTTATGTGAGTGACACACTTGAAAAATAGGTTTCTGATTTTGGCAGGATATTCAGAGTCCTTGAACTTGTTAATTTGGGTCACTGAGCAGTCTGTCCAAAAACCAAGGTTCTTCAAAGGAGCTCTTTGGGTCAGTACAGTGAGGTACCCAGCTGTCCTTGGAAACTGCACTAGACACTGTGGCTGTCCTGTGTGGAGAATCAAGCTCCTGTGTGTGCCAGAGTGTGCTTTGAAGGGAACTCACCCATTCTCCTGCCTGAACCTGCGAACTTCTTTCTGCAAATGCATGATTTATAACTGAGAGATTGTTCACAGGGCATTTCAGATTTCAGGGGACTTGAAGTGTGAGGTGGAGTGTCATGGTTTTAAGACAGGTAACAGTCAATCAGACAATCTTGATCCCTCTGTGAGATTTAGACCAACTTTGCCAACCCTAAGTGTCAGTTAAGGGAAGCCTACCTGAAATCCTGCCTTAACTGTAGATCACTTAATGTGAGATTTAGACAGAAATCATGCAATCTGAAGCCCTCCTTTGCTGTTGAAATGCAGTACAGTGCCTCCTATACTACAGACCACTTTATAAAGGGGAGAAATTTGACTTTCTTCTCTGAGTAGTTATTTTGAAGCCACTGGTGCAAGTGAGGTCACTAATACTTCCTACACAAGTAAGTGGATGAAGGGGCCTTGGAGAAGGATCTGAAACAAAGTGGATGGAGTGATGATAACTTCCTTGGACTGACTCAAATCCTTTGTCTTTTCTTGTTCATAAAAATATCGCATTTTAACTTCGTAGTTTGCTTTGCAACCTTTATCTTCTCCTTCAGAGTGTGATGAAATTATTTCATACAGCAATTGCGATCTCACTTTAAATGTAACTGCAGTATAATCCATAATGATCAATTTCTTCTATGACCAGCTGTTTGCTATTTTACAACCCTGCAGTGCATCAGAAAAGTGTCTTTACAGAAGTGGAGTAATAGAATTGACATCTTTGAAGCTAGAAACTTCCTAATGAAAAGTTTGAAGTCTGAAAGGATCTGTCTTTCAAATTAAATGTTTTGGAATGTAATATAAAACACATTTCATGGTGTTGAATCTATGTGTAACCTGCAAGTTTTGTTGTAAATTACTTTAGTCTTTTGATATTAGACTTCTTCCATAAAATTGAAAGATTCCCAAATTATGATTCCCTCATTTTTTAGCTACTGCTCAGATAGAGCAACAATTATATTACTTATGAAAATCTGGAGAATTATGGCTGTCTCTACTAAACACAGTGTTAAAAGCCTGACCTCAGCATTTTTGTGGAAGTCTTACTGCGTGCATAGGTTACTGAATACGATGGTAATCTCTGTTTGGCCTAGGAAACGGAACTAAGGTGGAAATAAGACTGAATGGAGGCTGTCATTATTGTCAGTAAGATACTTCACATATAAAATGTACTTTAAGTACGTTAAGGATGAGGCATACCAGCTACACTGACCATAAGATGTATAGCTTTCTATGTAGCAAGACATAGCCCTGGTAGAAACTGGGAGTACTGTGAGTACTGGTCTCACTTACAAGTTTCCAGTGGTTTTGATGTAAATCCGTTCAGATTGAGCTGGCAGAGCTTTATTTCAGGATGTAACTTCTTAGTTTGATTTTTTTTTTTTTTTTTTTTTTTTTAATAAAGATGAAATTTTTACATTGTATTTTCTTGTAATGGTCTCTCTCTCTCCCAGTCTGATGTATTTTGAGTAATACAAAGAATGTACTGTGATACATAGAAGACATACTTCCTGTTTTGTGGTTAGGGCTGTAACAATTTTGCAATTGATTTAACTGGGAGCAAAATCAGGATTCCGCTTTCAATGCGAAGGGCTGTATTTCTGATAAATGTAATACAGGGTATTAATAGAACAGACAACCTGATACCTGGTGAGTCAGCAGTCTTGGAGATGCAATAATAAAAATTTGATTAAATATAAAAAATGCAATGTTATTTTTTCTAATGATATATATTTTTCCTAGTTATGTATGTTTTCTGATATATCAGAAGTAGGAAAGAGCTGTTGCAGTGGGCCAAACTCAGAATCCACATAGCTCGTTATTCTATTTCTGCTGGTAGTAAAGAACAAAGAAAAAAAAGTTTTCTGACAAGAACCTACTTTCTAGTAAAGAAAGTAGAATGTCAGAATAATGATGGAAGAATAAATTATACTGCCTTGGAGTTTATGTCTGGGTTATTTTACAGTTAATCAATATTAGTGAACTGATATCTTGTACAATTGGATACACATCAGGACAGATTACAGTCTTAGCAAACAAAGAAAATACAATATCTGTGAATGATCATATCAGTGATCAGCGACATCTTATTCTGCAGAAAACAAAAGCTTAAAAAGAACTGCAGGACTTATGCTTAAAATAAAACAACTTTTTTTTTTTTTCTTAAATGAAGAAGTAAATCTTCATTTATTATATTTGCAAGAAAATGAATTAGGAATACATAATTAAGTTAGTATTGTAGTTCTGATCAAACTGCTGAAGTAATTTCAGAAGATGGAAGTTTGTTGTTTCCTAAATTCTGCTGCTTCTTAATTGTTGTATTCCTTCAATTTGCCAATATATACCTTTTCTCAACATAGTGTTGAATGTATATGTGAATTATCTGTATTTACTGTATTGAGGGAAATTACATATACAGACATTTATTAGAAATTTCATTATGAAATATCTAACAACAATACTATAAACAGGCAGTTATGTATGAAAACTGTTTTGGAGTATTGCCTTATTGTCCACCACAGGCTTTTGCTTGCTGAAAAGGTTATCATCTCAATTTACAGAGGTTAATAAAAAAATGGATCTATCTGTAAACATGAGTTACCACTATAAATACAAGGAAATTGTCTTCCTTGCAATACTGAAACAAACAACACAAAAATAAAAACAAGCCCACACCAAAGCCAACCAACTAACCAAAAACCTCAAAAAAGATTATTTCTTGCTTGGTAATTTCTTTTAAAATGTGTATTTTTTGTTGTTGCTGAAATATATTTTATATTTTGTATAATCCAAACTGACTATAGGTCTACCTTTTGCATTTTCTGCTATAAATTTGAAACTTTCCTATGTTTTCTATTTGCATTGCCTCATAATAAAGTAAAACATTATGATTGTGAAGGCATGCTGTAATAAACAAAGCAGGACATTTAATTTTAGTAATATCTGTATCACAGTGGAAACTTGAGAGGAAATCTCATTTCTGAGAACTTCAACTTTCCACATTTGCCTACAGACACTTAGAACAATAAGATCTTAGTCCTTAGGTATTGATCAGGTTTGATCTGAGAATTTTAAAGCTTTTAAGCTTTGCAAATACTTTTCATTTAAGAAATGATAACATAAGAAAACTGTTTTTGGTTGCGTTGCCACAGTTCATAGGTGCCCACCCATAAAGCAAGACTAACAGTTTATTTAAAAAAAACCACAGAGGTGATGCTTCAGCTCCAGCTTCTCAAAAACATGTGATTTGCATGCAGCTTGCAACCCACTGTGAGTCCTTGGGATGCAGACACAGAGTATGTAGTCAGTAATAGCTTTTTTTTTTCTCCAAAAAATAATGTGAAGTGTAAATATTAAATTATTTCTGATGTGAAATCGTCTAAAGTATTTGCATGCGTTGCCTTTGTGAATTCAGTCACAACCTCTCACCAGTGGTGTGTAAAAATGTAATCAGCAAAATTATCCTAATCCATTTAAAAGTGTTCTTTCTTACTCCTTAGTAATTTTTGTCTCCTGCCAAATATTTTATATGTGTCTGCTGTTATACTTGAGATGCACTATCATTGTCCTTGTATCCTTTTTATAAGTCCCCAGTAGTTCCTTCACTAGGATATTTTTTTATGTTACTGGCTTTCTGAACACCTTTTAACACAGCTCAACCTAGAAAAAGAAAAAAATGGGTCTTTATTAATAGAATAATAACAGCATATTTCAAAGCAGATGGAACAGAAAGAGACATCAAAGCCAAGCTAACAAATAGTGAAATTATCACAGTGAAATCTACAGAAAAATCCTACAGACAGTCTGTGGGCAGAATTTTAAAAAGACATGCAGCTAATTTTGATTTTTTAAATGAGCTGTCTTACATGGAAGTAGGACATGGAACTCCCAACAGTTAAAGAGAATCTACGACAAGATGCTAAAATGTTCCTTCAATTAAGATACAGATCTTGATAGACCACAGCTGAATCATTAGGAAAAAAGATGGATGTTTTCAAAAGCAAGACTAAAAGAGAATATTTTCTTTGAGTGAAACCAACTATTAGTTGATAGGAAATCATGGGAATTGCATGAACTAGTGGTGTGGTTTAAACATGTGGGTTCATTTGCATGTTTTGTCTCCACATCGCTAATCCAAAGCATGCAGGCACAGTGGTGGGGCAGGGAATGATGGGGGTTCTGACTACGATAAGGATTCCATCAAGGTGGGTAAGGATTTACCTCCTGCCAACATACAACCATCCACATCTCTTGGGGTTTTATATCATTTGTTGATATGTTGCATTACATATAATCAAATTAGATTAAAACCAAGAACTCACTCATTTATCTTGGATCAATACATAGGTATTTTATGGACAGAAATGGCAGTGCATAAGATGTGTTGCATCTTCAGGAAAATTCTCTTATTCTCTTATTCTGCAATACTATGTTGAAAATTGCTGTAGTACCAAAGAAGATAAGGGTTGTTCTCCTGCAAATCAATATTGATGTTTTCTGTGGTCAGATGTTCATCCAATTGCAAAGTCATACTTTACTGGTCAGTAAGATTTTTGAGACTCTAGATTAAACTGGATGCTATGGAGGGACACTTACAATTGCCGCTTTTTGGCATCTGAAATTGTATGTCAGTTATACCCAAAATTTTATACCATTTAAGATGCAGTTGAAAATAAATTGAACTGGAATTCTGTATTTGTTTCCCAGTAAACTTGGACAAATGTTACCATCCTCCGCGTTTATTAATGTAAAACATTTGTCTTTTGCCAAATTCCAGCACAAGGTATTTTACCCATTTTACTACCAAAGCTGTTGATAAATTTGAATACTTTGAATTATGGTGATATTGTGTGCATTGTATAGAAAGGGTTATCTCCTAAAATAGTACTTTTCAAAAACAGATTGCAAAAATGAACCTTTTCATTTCAGTGTCTGTGATTACATAGATTCTTTCTGGTTTTAGATGATACTCCTAAGGGATTTTTTTTTCTTAATATCACACTTATTTAGAAAAATGGAAAATGACTTTTCTTGTACACAGCAGGAGTCTGTCAATGGAAAAGCACTTTACCACTCAGTTCCTAGGCTCCTTTTATGTAATATTCTTGTTCCAAATCTTTGTCTTCATTTGTAGTTGTTCTGTTGTTTTTTTTTTTGTTTGTTTTGTTTTTGTTTTCCTGAGGAAATGTAGGTGTCTTTGCCCTCCTCAATCTCATTGTCTCTCAGCGTTATGTCTAGGTGACTTTCAGAAAATTGTGGACATGGTTATTAGGTAAAACTTAAGTAAACCAAGTAAAACTACTTGGTTGATGGAGCCTCAAAACCACAACTCAAACTTCTGTATTCAGTTCGGTCTCCTGTAAAATCCCCCACATGAACTAAGCCCCTTTGCAGAGCTGTGTCCACTTTTGGGCTGTGGAAGTGGTATTTGTGGTAGGAAGTTAAAGCATCGAGGAATAGAATTCCCTTTTCCACTGAACTCTAATGAAAGGCATTTATCAGAAGACAGAAGTCTGGTCCAAAAACACCTAAGCATATATTAATTGATTCATGTAGAGAAGACTTCACTATTAATCTCTTACAATCATTAGGGCCAAAGGTGATGTTGATTGCACTTTGAGAATAAACAATGGTATTAGTTACTTTTCTTTCTTTTTTTTTTTTTTTTTTTTTTTTTCAAGGATAGAAATGAAAAATGAAGCTCTAGAGCCCTTTTATATTTTCTTTATGAAAATTTCCTGTTGATGTAACTTGTCCATTTGTAATGTCTGATTTCTTCAACATCCATACACTATAATTAACCTTCTTTGAACTAAACTAAATAATCCAGTTAATTTCGCTGATAGCCTTTAGCCTTTGACCACTAATAAGTGTACAATTATACAAGATACATTGAGGAATGTTCTGTGATGTTGATCCATTGAAAAATGGTGTAAGAAAAAAAAAAATTAGAAATCCATTGTTCTGCAAAGGTACTGGACAGTGAAAAAAAAAGCAGAATAAGTAGGATCTGAATGTACAACAGAACAATCTTGTGCCTGGACCTTCAATCTCCTTTCCTCTCTAGAGCATTTAAGTTTAAATTTCACTTGGATTCAAACACCTTCTTTCAACTGTACATGTTCCTCAATGGAACTACTAACATATCTGAAATCTTTTCACTAATCCTGCAGAATCACATAGAAATAATACCTTAAGCTAATAATAAAAGGCATGAAGGCTAATGTTTTTGAAGTTTTTGTTTTGTTTTTAAAATTAAAAAATTACCATGATACAGGTGTTTTTAAACAGGGTATCCCATATCACCAGCTGTTATAATTTGGTAGGATGTCTCCATTAAATCAATGGAGAATTGATTACCTGGTTTTATGCTCATATCTTGTTCATAGCAGATATAATGGGATTTGTTTCATTGTAGTGAAAAGTTGTAGAAAACAGGCTGATTAGTTATGTAATGGGAAGATCATTTCAGTCTTCCTGCAGAATGAGTAATGGAGCTTTAAAAATGTTGAGGTATGACTTGAGTGTGCTATATATATAGGGGAGGGTAAAAGGGCTGCAGTGCACATGAGATATGAGCATGGAAGTCATAAACTCGGACACCATCTTTTCAGTTTTGCTCTAGAGCCTCTCCTTTGCATTTTGAGAGGATTTTAGACGAATGCATTATTCATGGTGAAAGAATAGTTACAATGTCAGTTGTTTCTGATGGAGGATTATGGGCACAAGCTTGCATTTTATTTAATCCATTTTATGTTACAGAGCACTGGAAAAAATGTCTTGCGGTTTGAACAGTGTATTGATTACAATCAATCAGACATTTTTCATAGACTAAGGTATTCCATGTTTAGCAAAAACTGTATTGACAAATAGAGCATATTAATGGATCCTGGAAATTTTGGCATGTAATTAGGCTTGCTTAGGTGTTTAAATGTAAAGGATGCTCTATAAATGTGCTGCCATTTGATAACCCAATTTTTACATTGATTATTAGAGATATAATGAAGCATGTTATTACATTAAATGTTGAGAAGATTTAAACAACAGAAAGTTTTAAGATATATGATCATCAGATATTCAGCTGTTAAAACACCATTTTTTGATTCTTGTACTTTGGATCAAGGATTACAGTTTGGTTTGGGAAGTAAGCTTTGAAGCTGGTAAGGCTGAAAGTAGTTTAAGGATCATACTGTGCAGGTTGCAATTTTGACTTCCAGATCAGAAAAAAATCAGATCTCTTTTAATGAAGAGAAAAATATCCATACATTGAAAAAGTCCATATATAATCACGACTTATGCCAGTGGTATTATAACACTTATTTTTTTCTCTTCTATGTTTTAGAACCAATATATTTTTTTCATTGGTATGTGTAATGAACCATAGTTAATATATGCTACTTAGCTTAACCTCTCTGAAACTCAGCTTTTCAGTATGAAAGAAAAAAGGACAGTAGGAGAATGCATATAGACAAGGGATAAAACATGAAAAGATATTTATGGCACCTGAGCCTCAGCTGTCAATTCATGCGTGAAGTATAAATGGGACAGTAGACTGGATTTGGTTTTGCTGTTGACCTTGTGGTGTGCGCACAGACTTCACAGAATCACAGAATTGAAGGGGCTGGAAGGGACCTCCAGAGATCATCAAGTCTAACCCCCCTGCAGAGCAGGCTCCCTACAGCAGGCTGCACAGGTAGGTGTCCAGGCGGGTCTTGAATATCTCCAGAGAAGGAGAATCCACAACCCTCCTGAGCAGCCTGTGCCAGTGCTCCGTCACCCTCACTGTGAAGAAATTCTTTTGCATATTGGCGCAGAACTTTGTATGCTCCAGTTTATGGCCATTTCCCCTTGTCCTGTCCTCACAGACTGCTGAAAAGAGATTGGTCATGTCCTTTTGTCTCCTACACTTAAGATACTTTTAAATATTAATAAGATCCTCTCTCAGTCTTCTTTTCTCAAGGCTAACCAGACCCAGGTCACCCAGCCTTTCCTCATAGGGGACATGCTCCAGGCCCTTTATCCTCATTGTGGCTCTCCACTTCCCAGTCCTCTTTGCTGTTGTTATACAAATTACTTTGATAGTTGGAATCACATACCTTCTAGTTGATGTAAAGTCTTGTAATGAAACTTTCTGAATATGTGAACAGGAAAATGCTACTACTCTTGTAATTCTTCAAAATATTAATTGTTTTACTTTGTGTCAGTGGCTCCCAAAAAGGATTTTTAGGGAGGGACTGTCAAAGTATGAGAAATTTTTGTCAAAAATTTTTAGGATCCTGGCGTATTCTGTTTGATAGATGGCTGAGATATGGTTACAGGCTCTAGTAGCTGTTAATTCTCCTGTTCCGGCAGGATCTTTAAATGCCTTAAAAGGTATTTCCTGACCTCTCTTCAGTGCTAGGAAAAGCAGAGGTTGTTGGCAGAATGTGGCTGTAGTCAGTACTCTCTCAACATTACCGAGGATTTAATAGCATCATGTTAAAACGAAAGGAATCCAGCTCTTCAATGGGTTCAGAAATAAAAGGTCTGCCAAATATCACTGTTAATTCAAAGGAGGAAAGAAAAACTTTCAGTCTGCTGAATAATAAGTATGTGATTAATAAAACCTGTGGGTAATAGAAATGTGTTATATACATTTCCTCTTCTTTATTTTCTTTAATGAAATAATGCACAAAATGGGCTTGTCATGCATGGTTCCAATGATTACTACTTAGTTGGTTCACCAGTAAATAGATGCCAGGAAGAGAAATCTGAGATTTGGATGTGATGGCTATTTTTGTGAAAGGTTCTGTAGACAGTGCCTTTAAAGGGGGGTTTGCTGGAGCTTCTAGTCAGTCTGAAACTTGCAAGCAAACCCAATTCATCTTTCATAAATAACAGTTTTCTTCATGGCCAGGTCTAGGTTTGCAACTCAGTCTACATCTATTGACTCTTTGGGACTTTCAATGTTTTTGAACTCTGCCTTCTCTGCCTTATTTTCCATAATTGAAGTGTGAAACCCTTCATCATTAAAATTATGACTCATATGCTGAGTTAACTGTCATTCTTTAAGACATAAAAGAAAATATTTTAGCATCTGTTTTTTTCAGGTACTGTCACAGTGTTGTCTAAAAGTATGTTGAATAGGTAGCCACCTACTCTAGTAATCCTATAGTCTACTCTGGGTCTTGTACTCAGCCAAAGGTCCCTCAAACCAGTAGAAAGACAAAATGGATGGAGGGTGTGGAATAACTGCCTATACCATTCATGCTCTTCCTTTTGACAAAGCTCTCATAGCTAGGAGGATTCTCTACTTTAGCACTGGTAGAGACATACACTGTAAGAAAGAGGAAGAAGAAAGTGGTCATTTTTTAAGCAATTGAGATTTTGGAGGACTGATTAATTTAAATAAATAGATGGCAGTCTCTGTGAGGGTGATATTCTCACGTATAGGCAATAGCTTTTGAAAGTAAAGCCAATTAATTACTGTTTTGTTAGAATGTGACACTCTTAGGGGGGAGGTTTTGAAATGAATCAGAGGTAAGTGCTGGACCTGTTTCTGAAATTGCTCCTGATCAGCCAAAAAGAAAATGATGGATGCATTTGTCTGATTAGGAAAAATGCAGTGACAGGCAACTAAAATTTTCCTATGTACGAATATGTAAACAAAAGTGCTAAACAATACACTTCATTTTGTCACTGGATATATTTTGTTACTAGATGATGATTCATCATTGATCTTTGCTCTCTGCCAATGGAAAAGCTCTCCTGGGAGAAAAATATAACCTAAATCTGTCTTATTTGTTTGACAAACCAAAAATATCAAGAAATAGAGTTTTGCTTTTGTTTCAGAGATTTAAAGTACATTTTCTAACTTTTTATTCAAAGAAGCTGTTTGTAAATCTAGTCTAGAAAAATGCTGTTTTTATAAGCTCCAGGAGCATGTTTTATTTGGAGGGAATGAATTATTTCTTGCCAACAGACAGCTGTAAATACATAAAGTGCTCAAGCTTCTTGAGGCTTGGCTCAAATGCCAGCACAAAATCAATGGTAAAAATCGATGCCTTATATGAGCAGTACTTTACTTAATCATTTAAAAAAATTATTTCAGTGAGACATAGAGGGCCAGATCCTGAGCAAATGGCCAGAAATATTTTGGCTTCTGTAGAGTTCTATTGATTTACTTCTCAGTGATCTGGCTCACTGTGGAAACTAAATTTAATATAATTTTATTTTTTAATGTATTTATTTATTAGTACTGAACATCACTGAGTTTTCCACAACCACAAACGTGGGTTATGCTCATGGCAAATTCTTGACATACACAGAATGTGTAGTTGTGTCTGACATGGAAAAAAATTGCAACTGACATTTATGAGCATAAGATTGAGTTTTTTTATTTCGTTTTGTGTAATTTGTAAAACAAATTCATTTCTAAAGTTACCGCACTGATTACAACTGGTAATCTTCATGAATGATTAGGGATTGTAACATTAAAATAACAGGAAGTATGATCTTTCAGAGACATGCTTTCTGTGTTGAAGTATATTGCTCTGTTTTCAAAACTTAGATAAACCATTTGGTATCACATTTCAAATGTTTAGTAAATGTATCTTAGGAAAATATAGAACTTCTAGCAGATATCACTACAGTTCTCTGCTGTTGAAACACTGCTAGGAAGTATTGGAGACTATTTAGAAATAATTTTAAAAACTGCATTCAGTATGTG
>PPHD01010178.1:0-19893 GCA_002909625.1 Bambusicola thoracicus
TGAAAATAGATCCTACTGTCACATGGGAAAATACGGCAGGTGGTGTCTCTTCCTTCCATCGTCTCTGGTGCACTCGTAATTAGTTTTATTCAGTTAACATGACACTTCAGCAAACCTGGAATGCTATAAGTGGTTTTCAGAAGCGTAGCGTTTATGGGATAAAATGTGCTATTGGCAACACCAAAGTCTAGAGTTTCTAGCTAGACAGTGAGATTATTGAAAGGATTTAAAGAATAATCCTGAGGCACCAACCTTCATGTCAAGAAGGCAGGAGAGATTTTGGAGATAAGCCATATTGTTAGCTTGCTTTTTTTTTCCTCCATGGTCTCTGCAATCCATGCCAGGAGAAAAATGCCCTGAACTATTCATTTGCTTATCTTGTTGCAGGTAATCTTGTGCGAGTTGTACCTCATGGACTGCTGGTGTTTTTCCCATCATATCCTGTCATGGATAAGAGCCTGGAATATTGGAGAGTACGTTAATTGTTTTCCCTTTAGAGGTGGTTTGGTTGCACACTTCAGGCAGTTTGCAGTTATGCTATTTAACCATACTTATTCAAAACGTTTCTGCCCCCATCTCCATCTGCATGGAGAGAAGCAGATGGTGGGGGAAGTCTGAGCTTATCCTTTCTCATGAGAATTTCTGGTAGATGTTTACTTTCACGTGAGCATTTCTGATATGTTCATTGTGTGTTCAACAGGAGCATGATTTTGCTAAAAGAATAGAAGAAGTGAAGCCAATGTTTGTGGAACCCAGGAATAAAGGAAGCTTTGCAGAGGTAGGGAGTTTCCACTATATACCTGTAACACACCTGCAAGCTATCATGATGCTAAGTAGCTCTCTAAGTTGTGCTTGGGTGTTAACTTCACGTTCCTAGGATAAAATAAAAATGCTTGGAGAGCTTCTTTGAACTATGTTTTCTTTCCTTTACTCTTCCACCGAATTGCGCGTGGTTTAGTCTTCGTTTGAAATCCAATAATGTAACAGTGCTGTCTGCTTGCCACTGAATCACGTGCTGTTGATTATTATACAAAGTCCCATCCTAGATTTCTCAATTATTTAAATTTTCAGTTTCTTGCTTTCGTTTTGCTTGTTTATAGCTGCTCTGTGTGCTTCTAAGAGTTAGTAATATCCTTGAATCGCTTTCCTGGATTGCGTGTTCTGTTCAGGGATTTGGAGAAATGCAGTACAGTCCACGGTCTACTTTAATTAGAAGTATCTGATGTCAGCCTTTTATACTTGCCCTGTTTTATGGAGATAGTTTAAGCAAAAATCGTATCAACCTTGTTTTATCTTTTAGGTAATGGATGCATACTACGGTAAAATTGCCTGTCCTAACTCCAATGGAGCTGCTTTTTTGGCAGTGTGTCGAGGGAAGGTAATGTAACTTGAGAATTTATTTTATCTGAGATCAGATTACGTATCGTTTTGAATTTAACGAGGATGTTTATGTTGGGTAACCATAGTCAAGTGGGGGGAAAAAAGAGTTGGATGCCCTGAAGCCTTTTCAAATTTATGTCAAGTATGTATATGTTTAATGCCTGTTTTTATTAAAGAGAGACATCTCAGAGTTCTCTAAAGGGGATGAGCATCATGATACTTACATTTCCTGTTGGCTGCGATCAGAAAGTTTGACTCATTAGATGAGAACAATTTTGGAGGAGAATGAAAAGAAACAATTGTAACCGTGCATGTTGGAACGACACTGATTAAAACCAGAAACATTGCTCAAGTTTGAAGATGAACGTTAATTTCAAGTCCCGTGGATGCAAGTGGTGGCCTTTCATCTAAGTGTTGATAGATTGATTTATGATACCAGTGAAAATATTTGTGATGTTGCAAATTACTCAGACTTTTTGCCACTGTCTACCAAGAGAAACTCTTCTCAGCCTTCAGTGCGTTTCTTCAGAGTAGCTGTTGGATCAATTTAAAAAAAATGTAGCTGTCTATGGGCAGGATTCTAGTGAATGTGCCTCTCCTTCCAACAGCAGTGCATCACTCTGAGGGGAGTAGCGTCTGTGGAGAGACGGTGCTTTGCAGTAGCTTGTAGTTGAAGAACAGTTAGGTTATTGTACTTGAAGGATTAATAGTATGAATGCATAATTGGAAACATCTGAGAAAATAAACCAGAAGAGTTATGTTGCCAAAGACATGCTGTGGCTGCTCATCCTGTGACAGTGCTGGTTTAAGCAGAGTAGATTTGGTCATTTCACCCACCCGTCCCTGCCATAAGTTCTATTGCAGCTGTTTATGCAGCATGGTAAAAGAGATGGGAGAAGAACTTTGGCCGAAGAATAAACCAACTTTTTTTTTCCATGGGTTGTTATTCAGTCTGTTCAATTCTGTGGTTTTGTTCATTTCCCAAACTAGTTTGCCAGCACATCACAAGACACAAGCATATACGGGGCTGTGAGTGACAGCTACTTGGGCAGATGTAAAGCTATAAGCTTCACAGCTGGTGATGTCTGTGGTTTCTGAGCAGGTTCTTCATAGCTTTTAATTACTGCTTTGAATTTTTTCAGTTTATTTTTAATATCACCAGTTTGCCATGTTCTTATTCTGTCTCGTTAACAATTAAGGATATGGAATGTTGAATGAGATGTTCTGACTGACGTTTGAGATGACATCTGAATACAGTTGTTCTGCTTATCCAGGAATAAGACACATATTAATTACAGTTTTGGCAGAGGTATAATTTGTCAGGATCTCCTACAGGAAAATGCCAAGTTTAAAATCATAGTAATAAAAGCAGAAAGTCTCGTTGAAACTCTTTGTAACATATTCACTCATTGCACTTGGCTAGGGACTTAATTTAATGGAGGAAAAAAGTCCAACAACTGCTTGACTTCTCTGAAATATCACTTCAGATCCTGTTGCTTATGAAAACCCCTCTCTCTTCAGGCCAGCGAAGGCTTGGACTTCGCAGACACAAATGGACGAGGAGTCATCATTACTGGCCTTCCATTTCCTCCTCGTTGGGAGCCCAGAGTTGTTTTAAAGATGCAGTTCTTGAATGAAATGAAAAAAAGTAGCATGGGTGCACAGGTAATACTGGGCAGCTATAACTTGTTGGCTGTTTGCAGGTTTGGTGTGCCTTTCTTTTTCCTTCTTGTCTCTATGGATTTTGGCTTTTCTTCCCAGTCTCGTGAGATATGAAGGTCAGACAACCTTAGGAGTTTGTCTCAAGTATATTCATGTAGTTCTGAGAATTTGGAACCCTTAACATTCTTTCTCTGCTGATTGCGATCAAATATGGCTCAAAAAACAGTGTAATTAAAATTTGGATCAAAGGCTTTGCATGCATTTCTTTTTGCAGAAAAAGGGTGAGAAGAAGAATTGCATGTGCTGGTTGGTGTGTTTGTGGTGGTTTTTCTTATTGGTATTGTCTCAGGCATGAGAATGAATACCATTATAAATTTAGTTTATTTTCCTGCAGGTTAGCTCTTAGGTTCACTGTATTATTTAATACCTGTTGGAGTACCAAGGAAGTCAGTGCATCATCTACTGAGTAGCTCCAAGTTGTGTATTACCACTTGAGTTTTCTGTGTCCCAGCTGTGATACTTGATTCAACCTGAATTTGGCTTTTCCTGGGCTTTGAGTGATTTTTTTCAGAAGATCTTGTTGATACATCTTTAAGTGATTTAGAAATAAGTAGTGACTGTGTGTCACAGAGAGTATGTTTTACCTGGTGACTGATTAATTGTTTCTCCCACATGTTGCAGTGTTTATCTGGGCATCAGTGGTACAATCAGCAAGCTTCCCGAGCTGTTAACCAGGCTATTGGCAGAGTCATCAGGCATCGCCAGGACTATGGTGCTATCTTCCTATGTGATGACAGGTGAGACCTTTGCTCTAGATATAAACCTGAATCAACATCTTTGTATCCCAACACATTTATTTGTATTTTGTAAGTGTGCTTGCGTTACTGTTTGGAGAAGGCTACAACTCATGAGTAATTGAATGTGTAAGGTAATTGCACTGTGTTAAGAAGGTAATTTATTACCTTTTTTTGTTTTATATTTTCTCCATCTCTCATTTGAGAAGGTAGACCCCAGAACTGCAGTTCTGGAGAAGATGAAAATAAGGAAAGACTGTATTGCTGAAGCAACAAGAATTTAGTTGATAGCCCTCAATGCTGAGGCCTGACAGGGGATGTTGGCCAACAGTACTACTGTTGCATGATTAATATCATTCAACCATGAAATCTTTAATTGGGTGATGGCACAGTACGTGGTAACAACAAAGCTCTTGTCTCCTGTGTGCAGACATCTGTCTTATATTTGCTGCAGTGTTTCAATCTTTTGTTTTCTTTCTGTTCCTTCCTTGTCCTAGCATTTGTTTAATTCGTTTAGGCCATCTGGCAAATAATTATCTCCTTTTCTAATCCTACATAGATTCACAACTGATAATGTAAGAGGCAAGCTGCCTTCCTGGGTCCGCCCTTATGTGAATGTTTATGACAACTTTGGGCATGCAGTCAGAAGTGTCTCGGTCTTCTTCCGTGTTGCTCAAGAAATTGCAAGTATCTTTTAAAAAGCAAACTAAAAGCTTTTCTTGTTTTGATAGTAATGGAAATACTAAGATGTGAGAGAGGTGAAGGAGCCAACTCTAAACAACCTTTCTTTTGGGGCATCATTGGAAGCTTTGTGGAAAAGGAAGTATATCTGAGTGAGCTATGACAGGATATGGTGTCATGTTGCACAACTCATTAGGTTAGATCACAAAAAAAACTTCCTTTTCCAGTCATTCCTAAATAAATAGTGTCTTCACTGGGTGGCATACAAATACAGAAACTGATGTTAGTATCTAAAAAACTTCCTGGCCCTCTGGGAGAAGGTATATACGTCAAAGAACCAGTCAAACCCTTAAATGTAGATCGAAGCTGACTGATACAAAGAGTGAAACAAACCCAGAAGTTATTACACTTTATGACTGGGCCTTCTTTACTAGTATGATGTCTCTCTTTGCATTAAGAAACTCTTCTTCTCAGTAGTAGTTCCTTGGTATAAAAATTAATCCTTGACTTTGTAATGTGCTGGAGAAAGGCGTAGCAAGAAATGGGCTGAGACCCAGAATGGGGAATTCTTTGGCCTCCAGATGGAGACTAGGGCTAAAATAAACATGACAGATTTGAATGATTTCCTGGAAGATACTTTGACCAAATACAAGTTGTTCAAAATCATAAGTTTCAGACTTTTGGATGACCTGATGATACTTTTTTTGATGACAAGTAGGAGTTTTATCGTAAATAGGAACCTCAGCCCAGTGTGCTTTGCCAGAAGGAGTGATGTTGTAGGAGTGCTGTTAGGAAGGAATTGTTCTTAAACAGTGGTGCGTGCCTTTTCTGTTCTAAGAATTGCTTAGTGTTAAGCCTGCTTACTATACTTCATCTGTATGTGTCACCTTCTAGTTATTTGATCCTATCATCAAAAAGCACAAAAATCCAGACCCCTTAAACAATCTTACTGTTGCGAGATTTTTGGGACAAATGTGATGTCTTCAGGTCATTGGCAGGATTTCTGGTTGCAAAGGAAGTGAAGTGGCTTTTGTCTACTGTAACATATTATAAACTGCTTGCAGATGCCCCCGCCTGCAGCACAATGCCTTTCTGGCTCTGCTGTTACTCTGAGTGAAAATGATGTGGAACCTTCTACTTCCTCTGAGCGGATCCTCTCCCTGCAGAAAGCCAAGATTTTGGATGACCATGTTCCCAGTTTGAAGAGGAAAAGGATAGGTAGGTTGGTGTCCTCACAGATACTTTCTGTTGTTGTTTTAAAATAAAGCAGGAAAGACAGAGTAAGGGACTGGAATAGAAACTGGAATAGGAGAGAAGATGCATAGCGCTCAAAGAACAATGTCAGTCTGGTCAGAAAGGACATAGCTTGGTGCTAGGAAATCAGAGTACCAATTGCAACTACAGAATAAAGATGTGGCTTGCGAATGTCTCCTGCAGGACAGTTAGTGGAATATCTTTGTTCAAAAAGTAAAAGCTGGAACTCTGTTCTGACTTGCACTGGCTTTCATATGTCCTTCTTCCTTCCTTTGGTTTGAGTGACTCCTATATAGTGATCTGGCTAAGAAAACAGAGGGCGTTGGCCTTCAAAGAAAACAGTATTTTAAAAGTTGTGGTTAGCTAATGCAAAGTAATAGATTTCTCACATCAGAGATTGTTTCAGAATGTTCCAGCCTGTTTTGCTTCATTTCTGAACAGCACAGTGAAGTCTGTTTATGAACTGATTCCAAAGAAGTTATGACTAAGACTGAGTCTGAGGATGAGACTTCACTTTATGTCTAAGCCAGTCTGACTGCAGGTTGTCATTTGTAAAGAGGTTGTCTTGGCCACCTTTTTCTCCCTCGATTTCCATCTGTGCAGTTATGTTGAATCCATCTATTGTGCAGCTGCAGAGCAATTCAGCTGAGCTTACTCAACTGTTTACTTTTCATCCACACGAATGGTAGATCCATCCCCAGGGATGGGTTGGAATACATGACTGAAATGAAGGTAGAGGGAAAAAGCTTAGTTACATAACTCTTTCAATGTAAGCTTTCAATGGCACTTAGCTGTAACACCAAACTACACTTGTAATCCTAACTTTGGCTACCAGCTTCTTACCACTTATATACATTTTTGGTTTGTAGTTATACTTAGATTCTCAAAGCAGTTACTTTTCTTAGTAAAGAGCTCTATGTAACCCGTTTTACCAGGTAGAGGAAATGTATTTTTAAGAGAATGCCTTTTTGAAGTAGCAAACTGATTCTAATTTAACACCACTGACAGATCCAAATTCTTATATTTAAAACCAATTGCATGTGAATTTTGAAGAGTGAGGATATGTATTCTTGGTACGTGGTGGTGGCTGTGTCTTATGGCTGTTAGTACTGTGAGATTGTAGCATCTCTTGCCTTTAAAAATAATAATAATAAAAACTTTTTAGTGAGTGAGTCATTTAAGAGCAGGAACTCATGTTGTGTTAGGGAAATCCATAAAATATAGCATTCAAACACAGGCAACTGTGGCAGTAGAGATTCTGTTTTCCATTGATCTTAAGCCATTTTAAGGTTAAATATGATATCCCTTTAGGAGAAGTTTGAGAGAAGTCCTGACTTAAATCTGTACCTCAAATTGTGATAAGAAATGCTTGAGAGATTTTTGGGAATGGTTGAGCAAGGCAGTCTTCTTCCTAAGCCATAGAAAGCAGCTCTGCAAGAGATGGAAGAGGAGATGAAACAATGCATCTTTGTGGATTGCTAAGTAAGGTTTTGAGGCATTGCTAAGTCAAAGAGAATGCAAGAGAAAGTATAGAAATGTTAATTTATTATCTGCATTATGCAGTAATGCCAGTAAACGGAGATGGAGCATCCAGCCTCTGTACAGAATATGAACAAGAAATGATCTCACCTCGAAGACGATGTATTGGGCTTTTGGATGCATTGGAGCGCAATGAGAAGACCAGCAAAGAGGCAGAGGAAGATGATGGTTTGTCAGGGGAGGAAAAGGTAACGACCGTGCTGCAGCGAAATAATTATAAGTAAAAATTATAGGCTCTAAAGTAAAATGAGTTTGGCAATGATTTAGGAGTACCAGCTCAACCCTCTTTTGAGGAGAAACTAATAGCACTAGAATCTGCAGGTTCTCATAGTTAAGTTAAACAAAGCGATTCCTTGCCACGTTCAATTAGATAACAAATGGGTGCATATTTAGACTGCTCCATAACTGCTGACCGTGTAGGTTCTGAAAGCTAACCATGCAGTGTGGGAAGCAAAGAGCTCTTAAAGTAGAGGTTGGTAAAGGCACAGTTCCACCCGAGTGGAGTCTGTGTCAGCAGTTGTGAACAGATAGCAGATGGAAAAAAAAACCATGGGGTTTGACTGATGACTAGACTGTAGACTCCAGAAACATCTAGAACAGCTTACCTAAGCAGTTTGTTAGGGAAACATGCCTAAGGGAAGGTGTGAGTGTGTGAGGAATATCCGAGGAGTATTTAAAAAGTCCTAGAGCATATAAATGGACATGGGTTCATGACAGATGAAATGTACAAGCTTGAAGAAACAAAGCATGTTTTGCTTGTGTGTAGCTGATGAGAAATCAGCTCCATCACCCACGTTAATCATGATGTGGTATGCACACCTGAACTCATTCTTGGGAAAGCCCAGCACATCTCGTGGGGCTTTGTCGCTTTGAGAAGAGTGTCCTGTTCACACAGCTGCACTGCTTTTGGTCTAGCTCAGGATTTCCTTGAGTCAAGTAAGCTGATGGTCTCAATGACTTAGCAGTGAGTCAGCTTGTATGTCCATCTTCCCATACAGCGTTACTATTTGCCTGTGGCTTGCAAAAGACTGTGGTCATCCAGTGATGCACCGACATTGGTGACCTCTGGTACCAGAGGTGTGGGCAGTGTAGGGCTGAGATGTGCAGTGCCTCTGAGGGAGCCAGATTTCATGCTACAAGTCCAGTGTTGAGCTGTCTTTACTAACCAGTGCATTTGGACTGATAGCATGGTCTGTGTGCTTTCATGGCTTTATTCACCATCCATCATAGGAGCTGTATTATTCTGTTTATCTTCTGTCAAAGTTACACCGTACCCTTGCACCCTACACGTGGAAATTGAGCTGTTCTCATTCTGAAACAATTTTATTGGGTGAAAAATTTCTCTCTAAGGAAACAAATCTTTGTCATCTCAAAAAAAAAAAAAAATCAAAATACATGAAATAGTATCTCAGTCCGTTCAAAGAGTGATTTCAGAGTTTTTTTTTCCCTGTGAGAAATACTTTGTGGAAGCCTTATGTCTTCTGCATCATACTATGGAAGATTTTGCTCATATGTAGTCTGGGATGAGAATGGAAAGATACCTCTGGACCTCTTTCTGACTTACTGCACGTATCGTGCATGTTTGACTTGCAGCTTGTATTCCAATTCATTCTGTTCCATGATGCTTATACAGAATATATTTAAATAGGCTCTTCCCTTGCTCAGATCTGTCTGGAATTCACTCTCCTTGCAGTGTTATGAGTGCACTGAAGCCTCTATTTCTGACTATCAGCAGCTGGCAAATCTACTGGCCTGGAGTTTTGTTTGTTTTTATTGCTTTAGGTGTGATTAGTTCAGTTTGTCTCAAACTTGGATCTGAACAAACATTTAGAAGCCACAGTGGAGTAGTGGAGTACAGTTGTTTCACTGGTTCTTCTCAGGAATAAACCACACTATTCTGTAAATGGACTGATAGTCACGTACTCACTAAGAAACTCTTTATTGGGCAAGAGCAAAGAAATAAATCACTTCAAGTACCAGTAATTGAAGTACCTGCTTTCTCAACAGGTATGTAGAAACCGCTGGGCAATATGGGGCTATCCCACTGCTTCATCTGTTACTCAGATGAATGCTTGTAGTGTGCTTGATACTGACTTATGCTAGTGTTGGAGACTGCTGTTAAGCAATTCCACACCTCTTACTTATGCCCATGCGCTTGGCTTTTGGAGCTTTGTGTATGCCAGAGTTTCTACTCACAGTTGGATAAGTGCAACTGTTTGTTACTGGAAATGGGGAACGCAAGAGAACCTGTTGAACCATAGGAATTTCTAATGCTGTCTCATCCCATCTGACCTGATATCTCCTACAAGACTACTTGGGTTTCTCAGTATCCCAAGAGAAGTCGTGACAGTTTCTTCAGTGAGAAGTACTTCCAGGCATGAAAGTGAGGGGGCGTGTGAGACATCGGTTCCACACCTATGTATCCTCCCAGGCCTACCCTGAAACAGTTAGCTGTAAGCCCAGCTTTGATTCATCAGGAATCTACTCTGATTTCCTCTGCTTGGTTCCATCTGTCTAAAATGTCCAGTAGATCATTACTTTCTAGAAGAAGGTAAGTGCCGTGGTCTGCTCTGCAGTAATTTAGGTTGCTTTGTTTCACTTTGAGTGGTGTCACAAGCTGGGTTAACAAGCTTTACTACTCAACATGGCTAAATTAAGTAGATTATAACTTTGAAAAGCATTTTGGAGAACTTTTTTATTTATCTCAATTAATCTTTGCAGGCACAACGTCTGTCAACGCTTTCCCTTCAGTATGAGAAGAGGTTAACAGATGAGCAGAAAGGAGGAAGGAAGAAAATAAAGCTAGTCAACAATCCAGTATGTTTTTTTCACGTCTCTGCCATCCTTTTGATATGTAGAGTGCTGTCATTTGAATTGAAAATTTCCAGGCAGACAGATGACTGATACGGACTGATGCTGATGCCAAAACAAACTTAGTTTTTTTTCTCTAAATTATAAATATTCATGAGTGCACACCTGAAATCTGTTTCTGACATGCTCTTTCTCAAATTTAGGCATCACAAGTCCAGTCAAGCACAGAGGTTCAGGTGGAGTTAGGTGAAAAGCTTTGTTCTCTGGCTCTGACTACCTTACAAACATCACCTCCCATTCACCCTGTGTGGTGGGTGGATTTGTTCCTTTTTATTGACGGTAGGGCCTCAAATAGTATAAATGACCAACTTGGTTTGGGTAAGTGATCGCATTGTGACCCCCACCTGTTGTGCACTGATGTATATCACGTTAGCAGTGGTACGTTTTCATTTTGTGTTGTCTCCCAGGATGACAGAGGAAAGCATGGTAAAAATCCTGATGCAGTTTGTTGCCTGAGAGCCGTGGTAAATTCATGGGGATCCTGAGTGATTGTGGAGGCCAGTAGTTATTGAAGATGCTGTCCCACTGGGTACTGTCTCTCTGCCAGAGTCTGCCAGTCACTCGGCATCCAGAGCTAATAGAGTAGTCACAGATCCTGATGTGCTGGTATCCCAGGTGTGAGGAAGGGAGCAGGTTCGTTGCAGTAGGTTGTGTTTGCAGGCTGTTGTTACGATGGAGCAGCCTAACCCTGAAAGTTGCAGCAAGTCTCGTTTCTCTTAATAAGCCTTATCCTAAGAATAGAATTGTGAAATGAAACTTGGCTACCTTCTCTAGGAAGTGCTCCTCTGAAGCAGTCAGTTTTGTCAGCAGAGAAGATGAATGTCGTTGCTTTTCTTTCACGAGGGAGTAGATACAGATGTTAGGAGTAATGTTTTCGGAATAGATATGATAATCATCTGGGGAAATTAATAGTATACTTATGCCTCAGAAGGTTGCCCTATGACTTGACAATGTGTGATAAGAGTCATAGTTACACATGTTGGAGCTGAGTAAGAACATTGTGATGTGCACTCTCATAAAGGAGGGTTAGTTTTGAATCTTTTTCAAGTTCCAACTGCTCGTGATTATAGAAGATAAATGTTTCCCAATGCTGGAGAGTAGTCTAGCTTGCCTGTGTGTTAGAGGAACCGAAATACAGGAACACCTTCCATTGTTTGAATGTGGATATTTGCTTTTCTTGTGTTACTGCATTTATTACAAGAGTCACAGTAACACATGATGCGAAAGTGATGCGTTGTTCTATGTGCAGTCCACGGCACACGGTCATTATTACTTTGTATTTAAGATATCTTCTGCCTCCTGCAAGTCTCAAATGTTTAAGGAATGTTGCAGAATTGTAAGCATCAATTTCATCTGAACCCATGTGAGAGTTGTTCCTCTGCTCACCCTGTCTACTGAAAAACCCTCCTGTCTTCTCAGCTAACCAGTAAGATAGCAGACCCAGCTGAGCCGAAGAAGGCCCGAGCTATCCTATACATTGCAACAGTGAAGAAGACCCTGAGCCAACAAAGCTATAATCTCTTCTCTGAGGCTCTTCAGCGCTACAGGACCACAGCTGACTTCAATGCTATGTTATCTCAAATGAGTTCCCTCTTTATAGAGGATGAAAAAAAGCATATCTTGTTGCGAGGTAAGATGAGTTCCCTGGTATGTTTGCATGGCATGACTTTGTATTTTGAATAGACTCTGTTTCATGAGGACAAGGGAATCTGAAAACGCCACCGATCATTTATGGTGCATATGAGCAAAGGGGCGGATCTTTCTGTCACTTCATCTGCCAAAAATAAAATTAAAGCATAGTTACTCATGTTGTAAATTGTGTAAGGGTGTATGTAAGGCAAAGGAGTGGGAATATGAGCACTTGGGAATGATAGCCACAATTTCTTTCCCAATTTACCTTGCTTACTATACAAATAAGAGAACATTAGATGTTGCCCATTACCTTAATGTGGCAATCTAGCGTTCTAAAGCTGCAGACACATGAAGTTCACTTGGCTTGCAGTGAGGTTCAGGTTTTGGTCCGTAGGCACTTTACAGTGAAGTGAGGTGATGTGTAAATTGCTTCCTGTTTACGGTGGAAAAATTACAGTTATTACCTACAGCTTTACTGGAAGATTGCTCTATAATTTAACTCTGTGTTGTTCTTAAGTGTACTGATATAAATACTAAAGAACAACATTTAGGCTGTACGTTATTTACCTGCACTAACCCAGAAGTCCTACCATCATAAGTTTCTGTGGCATTTTCTACGTGTTGTGGACTGATTATTTTCTTTGTTGTATTTATTTATTCTTCTCCCTTTCTCTAATGAAAGAATTTTACCAGTTTGTTCGACCTCACCATAAAAAACAGTTTGATGAAGCGTGTTGCAATCTGACCGGGGTGGGCTGTGGCTACAAACCTGAGCACAGCCTCCTGCTGGAGGAGAGAGAGGGACTGGCAAAGAAAATAGGTGAGGAACTTTGGACCTTGTCTAATCATAAAGTGAGATGCACATAACGTGTAAAAATGCAAGGGGTGAAAAGCAAACTTGATGAATCAAAATGAAGCTCAGTCTCTGCTTTGCGTGATCCTCCTGCCTGCCTTGCTACAAGCATATGCACTTTGGCTACAACATTGGTAGTGATGGTGCCATCCTTTTTCAGAAGGGCATTTTACTGATGTTTGTATCTTGAACCTAGTCAGTGGATTTCAAAGCTCTACGTGCATTCCTCTGGCTGCTTTGCTACCCCATAGTGCCGCAGGAACTGTGAACAGCTGGTGCAGTCTTTGAAATCCTGGAGGAGTAAGATGCTGAAGGAGCAGGGTGTTGGTTCGTCCCCTCAAAACAAAGGAATACATCTACATCTTCAAGTGTTTTCAGCATGAAGTGACAAAGTTTGAAATACATCATTCTGTTTTCGTTCTTCCTTCAGTTCACTGCTAACAAACTTTCTCTTTAACAGAAGAAAGAGAGAGCCGGCCGAAAACAACGTTCTCAGAGAAGTCCTGCAGTCAGCTGAATCCTGGGCTCCACCTGAACCAGGGAGGATTTCACCTGACAACAGGACAGACCAGTGCAGGTACGCTTCGTGTTAAGTAAAATCACAGTCCTAAGGTAGAGCATGTTATGTTTTGTCTTTAAATTCTCCCAATGGGAACCAGTGCTTCCTGTATTCACCTAGCACAGTGGACCAGCACCAGCTCACTGTCTGTAGGTAGGAGTGAGGGTAACTGAGAATTTTCAGCAACGATGGTCCAAAACAAACACGAGTTAGTAACTTACATCAAGGTGGATATGAAAGGAACCAACTAAAGACAGAAGTTTGCGCCAGGTGTTGACCTACGCCTCTCAGTGAGGGAGAGGGTGAGTTGATGAGAGTACTGCATTTCCTGTTTGCCCAGGGTTTATGAATGGGAGATATTTGGGGAATGTAATTTTCGATGAGGTCAGTGTGAATTTAGGTATAAAACAAAATGCAGTTCCTGTTTTGTTATCAGGAATGCGTACAATCCCAGTATGGACACTCTGTTTTCTGCAGAAACGGAGACCAGTAAATATATTCTCACAGTTTACACATAATCTCTACCTGTATCCTTCTAATCTCTTACTGTCCACTATTTACCCTTGAAGTCAAACGCTCAGTTCTGTTTTGGTTACTGATCTTCCTGAGAAGAGCTGGGAATTTTCTGTATTTCTTACAAGGAAATGAGTAGGATAGTTGGGCAGCTTAGATGTCTGCCTTAAGAGAGAGTAAAGAATAGTCAGACTAATCCTTTCTTTTTAAAATAAAAATAAATAAAAAGCCAGTGATTCCTGGAAGGCTTTTGAAAGCTTTTCATCGGTGAGGCCATGTTACTGCTTTTGTTTAGTTTCCTGGTTTTATTCTGGATTTTAAGAACTCAGGCATGAAACAGCGTTTGGTACCTTATTTTTTTTTTCCCTGAGGTCTGTGAGATTGATCTGCACAGAAATTTGTTGCTGCTAAAAGCGATTAAGAGAACAGGAATAAATGTATGTGGCATTTCTGTGACTCCCTCCCTGCTGGGCAGGGACTGCTCCTGTGAGAAGCTACCAAAGACAAAATTCACACCCATCTTTTTCCTCTTTCCAGAAGTTGAAGTCAGTCCATCTCTTAAAGGTTCGTTATCTGCTGTGAAGGAGAAAGATTTAAATACCAAAATACGTGGTTGGTTAATTTAAATCAGCTTATTATATAGTTTACCTATGTTTACATACCTCTAGTATGCAAAACATACAGTTTTCCTCTAAAACCTGCCAGAAACAAAAAGCTGACACTTTGAAGAGAAGCCCACTCAGGCTTTGGCGATGTTCTTGGCTACACCTGCCTTCTCTGCCACTCCTGCACTGCACCATCGATCTCATTATTTTGGGTGGGTTGGTCCCTTTTGACATCTTGCTTTCCTGTTGCGGGTGTGAAAGGACACCTCTTCTCCTAGTATTAGGAAAAGAAAGATATCTTAAAAATTGCAGTCGGGTTCACTTGCCTGTGTATCATGCCAGTGTAGTTGGGTAAGCCATCTATTTGTAATGCTTGTGCTCCTTTGAAGGATAGCACAAAGTGTGATTTGTTGCTGACCTCCATGCAGTCTCTTCTGTGTTACCTGTTTCTCATCCCCCCCAGTGACTATCTGACACACTGCTCCGTTGCAAAGATTTTAAACTCCCGAAGATGCTAATGAGGTTCCCAAAACTTCATTTGCTCAGTTGGTGTTGCCAGGAGCACCAAGGGCATGTCTGAGCAGGGCATGTGGCTGTGCAAGCAGCAGAAGTTTTGAAGTAGCTCAGGAACCGCTCTCTGAATGAGGAGAAATGAGTACAGAGGACTGCTCATCTGCGTTCTTTGTCTCTCAGGGGATAACACCAGTCAAGCTACAAGCAAAGACACGAAAAGTGTGTCAGGCTCAAGGAGAGATCACCACCAGGTGCTCAGGACGACCTACCTCAATGATGTGAAAAAGGCTTTGAAGGAAAGTGCTTACAGCCGCTTCCACGAAGCACTGTTGGCTTACAAGAGGACGGATGACTACGATGCTATGATACCAGTGATAGCAGCCCTCACTACTGAGAGGCCAGAAGACTTTCATCTCCTACAAAGTAAGGGTGATTCTAAAAACCTTTTTTAATCAGTTGAAAATAGTATGTAGGTGCTGTGATCCCATGTGAAGAATAACTTTTCCCTGTTCAGTAGTTAGTTTACAAATTCTCCACTGTCTGGAGCATTGGTAAACATCCCCTCTTCCATCTTCTACTCTGGCAAACCAGATAAATGGAGTAGCAGGGGTGCTGTAGTAAATGAACTCTATTCAGAGAGCAAAAAAATGTCCAAGGTTCAAAGGCTGCCTCTGTTCAGTTAGAAACTCTTCATGAAAAAAATGAGGTAGCGTGTCAGTAATTGCAGTCTAAACCTTCAGTCAAGTCAGTTCATTACCTTTTTTCCTTCCTCAGTTATGTTACAAGTAGTTGTTCTTCAGATAAGACTACTGCACTCACTGTACGTTGTTCTCCTGAATGTAGCAGGTCTCTTGGCCAGCTGTAGCAGTGGTTCTCAGTTCCAAGTAAGCTGAGATTGTTTTCAGTATTAAATACCCATCTGTCTTCTAGCAAGGAGAACTTGGTAATTACAGAAACCAACAGAAAGACCGCGTGCTCCACAAACCTGAAGATACTCTGAGGAATAGGGATGATTTTGCTCATCTTCCAAAGAATTCCTTCCCTCCAATATAACCATTCTTCCACAGTCAGCCGTTTGTTTCCCTGCACATTTCACTGTGCTTTCTTTTTGGCAGGGTTTACCATGTTTGTGCGCCCTCATCACAAAGAGCAGTTCAGACAGGTGTGTAAAGATCTGACTGGAGCGGCCGGTGGTGATGAACAGAAGCAGCAGCAGATGCAGAGTGAGAGGAGTGCTGTGACTCTGAAGAGGTGGTTCACTAAAAGAGAAAACTGCCCTAAACGAGGTGAGGGTGAGTGTTTCTCTGAAGTTTAGGCTCCTGTTTAGTGTTATGATGAGCAGTGCCTGACAGCTTTGGCTGTGGTACGTAATGATATGTAAAGGCAGATCAGAGCAATCGACCATGTCCAGGTTCTGTAAAAGAACAAACAAGCATAGGATAGAAGGCAGTGGGAGATGGGGAAGCATGAGGAAATGAGGAGAAAGTCTGTTATAAGGCTATCTTTTAAACTGTGAAGTGGGTGATGACTGAAGGCAGATTTTTTGCACCTAGGAGGGGCAAGAGTGAATCAAGATCCTCTGTGTCTAAGAATAGTTTACCATGGAATTGTTTCAACATAGAGAGCCTCTTTCAGTAATAACGTCGTGCGTTAAGTACCAGAAACTTCAGGTGGTAAAAGAAAAGTTACTCAAATTCTTTTGTTCTTGTACAATGGGAACTTGCTGAACTTACTGCTAATTATGTTTTGTGTTATACTGTATCGTCTGCTATTGTTTTTATGGTCAGATGGGGATGTTCCTAAGAGTGAGGTTCCAGAAAAACATGAGGGAGAGACTTCCTCCTCGTGCCTCAGCCAGAAATGCAAACTTGAGTTACCAAAGACTGAAGTATCTAAAGAAGTCAGTAACGTGAGAGCACCCACAGCTCCTGGAGTTGTGCCTAGCTTACCGCTAGAGCTGGATCCGGAGTTTGGTAGGTATGGGTGAGCTTTTGAGATGTGGTTCTGTTTCTTCTGTTTATTCCTGTGAATGCAGAACTGAGAATCACGCTGATGATCTGTTAAGTACAGGTAGGAAGCAATCATAATTTGCACTGGAGCAATAACGTGTAGTAGGGATTGCAGAGTAGAATTTGCACTGCCACCTGCATCTGTTCCATCCAAGTACTTCACTATCTTTATCACAGTGATGTAATGCTTTCCTGAGAACTTACAGATTTTTCTCAACAACTTCCTGGTAAAGCGAGGATGTAAATCCTCTTTCTAAACGGGGATTTGAAGCACCAAGAAATTGAGTGAGGTCATATGAAAAGTGATACAACAAGGCCCTGTATTGCATCATTAAGGTAAAAGAATGTCATAAAACCCATGGTCTCTGGTTTCTAGATTGCACTGGTGGAAGTGTGTATTGCATGAGAATTTCACAGGTGGTTAATGGAGTTTAGTAATTTCCTTTCTCTCTCTTCCTCTCTCCCCCTCTGCACTCTAGGAAGATATCAGTGTCCTAACTGCAAATCTGAGGATGATGTGCCCTTAAAATGCCCACTGTGCATCTTCACTTGCTGCAAAACATGTTGGGAGCAGTTCTTAAAGGTTATCTTGTTTATTAGTTTCACTTTTTCCTGACGCTGATAGGGGATTCTGTGCTTTTCGGGAGATCCATGTGAACAGCCCTGGAAATCAAATGCTTCTGTTCACAGAGAGAAAACCCAAACCCTCGTGTTCACGTTCACCACTTGAACAATTCTTCTGCCATCTTTATTTTCTGTGTTCTGCAGTGTGACTGAAGGCAAAACTCTTCTCAGCTTCCTTCAGGTGCTTTCCCCTCTAAGGACGAGGGGAAATGATTTCAGACTAAAAGAGGGGAGATTTAGATTGGATAAAAGGAAAAAGTTCCTTATGAGAAGGGCAGTGAAGCAGTGGCACAGGCTGCCCAGAGATGAGGTGGGTGCCCCATCCCTGCAGGCACTCAGGTCAGGCTGGGGGCTGTGAGCACTGATGGAGCTGTGGGTGTCCCTGCACAATGCAGGGGGTTGGGCCTGATGGCCTTTGAGGGTCCCTTCCAACTGAAGCCATTCTATGATGAGAGTCATTCCAAGAATTCCTAACATAGATCTATAATCTGTGCTGCTGAAGACTGGAGCTGTCTGTTGAATAGGATGAGACTCCCCTGGGAGTTTTTTGGCTAGGCAAGCATTTATGACCCCGTTCTTAGAAATAAGAAGGGAGATTGTTGCATTGTCTCAGCCCATAAAAATCTGTCTTGTACACGCCTGGGGAAGAACTCATTCCTCTTGCCAGTAAGACACAGCTTGTAATTATGGTTATGTCAGCTTAAGAATTCACCGAACTAGAGCTGTGGTATATTAAGCAATTTGTACCATTGTAGTATGGTGTTCATTTGGGGAATTTGGTGATTCTGAGGTCTGTTTTTTTTTTTGTCAGTCCTCATATTAGTGTGCATTTCGGTAGCTCATAAATAAATCTCAGAACTTGCTTAGCTTCAGCTTTCTTTAATCACCCTTTAGTCATTGCACATCTCTTAGGCTGGGAATTAATATGAATAAATCATAGGAGTATAATAGCAGACTGAGTCAGAGTAAAGGTGCATCCAATCCAGCATCCTGTCTCAGACAGCAGCCAGAACAACATGGCTAGAGGAGAATATGTGAATGTGGCACATTCCTGCACGTAGTCTCTCATAGCTGAAACCGTTTGGAGGACAGGAATTCCTGTGAACTTCTGTCACTCGTGTCCTATGGCACTTCCACAGCTCGGTCAGATGTTATGTGAGGAACTGTCTCCTTTCTTTGTTGCCATTCTGACCTGTTTCTTGGTAGTTCATTTCAATGTCCTGCTTATTTAAGAGGGATAAATACAGAGTTCTCAAGAAAACTCACCATGGACATCCTGTCCTTCAGAAGTGCCCCTTTGGAGCTTTGGTCTTTCTGCATGCACTGATAGTTTGATCTGTCTGTCTCCTCTGTAGACAACTTAAATCAAAATGTGTATTTCTAAGGATCTTTTTCTTTCTCTGAACAACAAGCTGTGACATAGGGGATGTAAGAAGCATCTTATTAGCTGTGTCCTTGAGGGGTGCTTGTTGTTCTGTGGTCTTTGCTGTATAAAACATGAAGCTGTATGGTCTCGACACCTTCTTGTGACACATCCTTCTAGTGATGAATGGTTCTCAGAGTACAGCAGTGTTATTGAAAAGTCAGATATTTTCAAGTCTTGGGTGTTACTTTAGGACTGATGCAGAAAGACTTTTCCAGGTGATCAGGCAAAAGCGTGTTCTTTGCTCTTTGTGTAGAAGAGAGGGAAAGGTGTCTTGCTGGAGAGCACAGGTTTGCAAGCATGCTGTTTGCAAATATCCCACGTTCCTCTATAACCAACCACAGGGGAACCACCACCTGGTGCTTCCACCCCATTGCAATCGCTGCTCTGGCTCATGGTGTGGGCAGTTCCCCCCGCTGATGGCACTAGCTGTCTGAGCTCTCATCAGATGGTGTCGGGTTTGTTGCCACTGATGAGATTGGATTTGAAGACTCATCTAGGACAAGTTACTCACACTATATTTCTTCAGTTCAAATTCAGCTCAGTGCATGCTGGCTTACTTGAGGAAGTGACTAACAGCCTTATTAAAGACTCAGTGACTTAAGGTTTGCGAACTGTGTTCCTTTCCAATTAGTTGTGTTGCTGAAATAGCTTTGTGCTGCAGAGGGTCCGTGAATAATATTGGAATGTTTCTGAAACTTGGAGGAACAACCAATTCCCTGCAGCTTTGTGAGCATTAGAGAGATAAGTGCTGGGTGAGGTGGGAGGCTGCCCATGTGTGAGGGAAGGCATTGCATGGAGCACACATGGATGCTGCCTTTGGTTTTTAGTTTTACTGTGCAGAGATCCATTGCTGCTTTTCAATATTTAAATGCCTTATTCATTCATGCTCTTGTAGGTATTCCAGAGAAACTGGAATTTATTCTCCTTTGGGCTATTTAGATGTACTATGGGAGAATAAGAGTTCCACAATTATATGTT
>PPHD01010179.1:0-19891 GCA_002909625.1 Bambusicola thoracicus
AAAGCTAAGATGAAATGGCAGAAATGTGACCTAATAGGAAGGAACCCACTAAGGTTTGAAAACTAGTTCAGGTGTGTGCAGCATCTCACTTAAGTCCTTTAGAAGATGAGGTGCTAAATTTTGCTGGCCTTTGTGAAAGTCTAACTCTGGATGTAAATCTGAAATTAGGCCATAATGTGATCAGATCTGGGATTTTTGATTTAGCGTGGGATTTAAACTTCCATAATGCTTCCAGCTGTCCGGACTGCAATTCAGTTTCGGGTCCATCTGTAGTTATGACTTTATCTGCTTTTACTTTGGAGGTAGCTCTGTTACTGTATATGTGCTCATCAAATAGTGAAAATACCCATTCTGTAACTTCTTATAGCATATGTGCCTGTTTGTCATTTAAGCTCTTCTTCAGTCTGTGCTCAACAAAGTTCTTTTCAAGCTACATTTGTGTTCTTCCCACGCTTTTCTATTAGCTTGTGTGTATCTGCTCTATAGCTCCAAGAGCAGGAACATGCATGGTTTTAGCACACAGGTTAGTCTGGCTGCTTCAGTTGCTGTGAACTAATTGCTGTGTGTATTTGCTATGCTGATTTTCATTCTCTTGGCTTCTGATAGCTTCTTCTGCAGTGGCTGGCTAGAGTACATCTTCCCTGTGCTCTTTGTTGTGGTGACTCTAAAAATAATAGTAAAAGCCCCCATAATATTAGCGGCCAATAAAGTGATTTTCCTTATCTTGCATTTCAACATATTTAAGTATTAAAGAGTTGCACAGAGAGTATTCTTCTCTTACTAAAATTTGTTGTTACTTGTAACGAATATGATCAGATAATCTCCCAACGGCGCACCAAATGTTTGTAATTTGCTTTCTCTGGGCATATCACCTGCTTATTCTTTCCTGCTTTTTATCTAAGGAAATCATATGCATCATCCACTGTAAATAGGATACAAGTGTGTGTTTGAGGATGTATGTGCAGAAGATATCGTTGTGTTTTACCAATAATAAAGCAGGTGGATATACTTTCTTCACTCTGAAGGAATAGTGTGGATGATGAAGAACTATAATTTATGGTTTTTATTTCTTTTGATTATTTTCTGCTTATGCTGTAGAACTAATTTTAGGCGTTATTAACTAGTTCAAGCTGTCAAGAAGTTTGATGTTACTAATTCCTTCTGTCATCTTTGCTTATTGTGGCTCTTCTGTTACAATAGTTTATTGCTTATTTATCTTCACAGTGTGGAAAACTACACTCCTTATTTTGTCTGGGACATGGAGCATCAGTATCGGTTGGTATCAGATAAAACAGTCAGGCAAGAAGGTAGCTGCTGCCTTTGGCTGGGGCATTGCAGCTGCTCAGATGGTCTTGTATGCTTTGTATTTGGCCAAGCCCATCCAGCTGTATTTGTAAACAGTTATTGTCTCTTTTGATCTACAGCTTGCATAGGTTACGATATGGTCCTTTGGTTACAATGTTTGCCCTTGGAAAAATGTGTGTGTGTATATATATATATAAAAATCTCCTGAGCATATTTAGAGGCAGCAAGAACCAGGCCTGCAAGCAATTTCTGTTCCCCCCTGCCCCCATCATCTTTGCTGTGCTGTAAACAATTTTCAATTGCTAAAATGTCATAGCAAATGAGGAAAATGGGAAGTTTATAGAACAGCAGGAAAACAGGAATGCAGAAGAAATAAGACTTTGATTTACATTTGTTCTGTACTCACTGAGGTAAGGTAGGAAAAAAAAAGTCTGTTTTCTCCATTAGGGTTTTTCTTTTCCCCCAGTGAAATTTTATTGCCTATTGTGTACTGTTGATGATGTATTTTGCTAAAATGTGCAGTAAGCACCTTTTCAATCCCAGGGTCAGAACTGCATCCGAGGCATTCTGGTGCTCACCTTCGGTTTTGTTCTCAGGCTTTCTGATGTCACCAGAATCCCTTAATGGAGGTTCATGTGCCGGAGTTCAGTCCATTGCATTTTCACCTTGATTAATTTTCGATGTGGAAAACTTTCTAAAGCCAGCTGCTGATTGGCTGCAAAAGAGAAGTCCTTCCTGAAGGCACTGTGTTTGACTGCTCGCTTCGGATGCTCACTTTCCAAAGTGCAAGCTGATCAACTTGAACTGCTGTTCACCTCTCGTGTTCTGCTTGCTGCTGAAAAATTTTACAGGGTCACAGAGGAAAACAATGATTTGCCCTGTTTGTTGAAGCAGAAGTACTGCTGAGCTTCTGCTTTGAGGCAGAGGGGTAGCTGAGAGGTCCACAATAAAAAAGCATTAGGTTAAAAGCAGATTGAAGTCCCAGGCATTCTGAGGCTGCCATAAATAATGATCCGTAGGGAGCAATGAAATTTAAGAAGAGAATTAATTGACAGTATCTTTTTGATACAGTTGAGACGTATTCACTACCAAGATACATTCCTTCTGTTTAAACAGACAGCTTCAGAAACACTAATCCCTATTATGGTGTTATGCCACAAACTGTGTCCCAGAAGAGGTTTAAAGTAAATTAAGGGGCTTGTAGGACCCAGGTCTCATTTAAGCAAGCAGGAAACTACCTCTTCAGCTCCGATGTGCTTTTAAAATGGATTAATACCGGGTCTAAAACACATCAGAGTTGTTTATGCAGTAGCCTTGCAAGCAGAGGCCTTTAAAAAACAGAATCGTAGCAAAGCTCTTTTGTAACCTTCTTTTTCATAAGACTTCAGTCTTTTCCTTAACAGAAGTGAGATTGTCACAGCTAAAAATTGCAATTCTTTAAGAAGTGACAATTTAGATTTAAAACTTCATGTTGTTATAACTTGAGTGGCTAACATTCTTTCTGAATTAACACATGCATGAATCAGTGTGTTTCGCATGTATGTAAATGAAGAGCTTTCTTTCAGTGATTAGCCCTACCTTGGCTCCTACCCTGTAAACCCTTAAGTCTGTGCCTGTCTTAACTTGTCCCATGAACTTCAGTGGCTCTTCTAGTTATAAAAGCTAACCTTACACAAAGCAACTTGCCAGATGAGGGTTCTGCTGTATTCTGCAAGCCACACAGGTGAAAAACAATGAAAGTGAAAGCATCTTCATGTGATAAAAGCCCTCACAATACATACTGATTGGTCAATATAGATACCTATTTCACAGGGGTATGTTTGTATCAAAATTTGTATCTGTGTCATTCTGAGATCATGTACAAAATGATACATCAGGGTTGTTGGTGCTTATTTGTTTTGTTTTACGTCTTGATTACCGAATTATTGTCTCCCATTGACAGCTGCTAAATTCAAGTTATTTTAATACTCTTAATATAGAATTGTGTGTTTTATCTTTATTCTGGTAACGTTCCGTCTCTACTTGCCTAATTTACAAGTGAGCAACTACTTCAGTTTTAAGTTGCTGTTCAGTTTAATAGTGTTGAAAGTATGGCTTAAAGGTCAATAACTATAAAGGGGAACAGTATTTCAGTAAATCTGTGCTACGCTGAAGGACACAGTAACAGAAGTTCTGTGTGAGGGCTGTTATTTAGGTATTAGGTTCATAAAATATGTAATTTCAAAGCTGTGCTTCACCACTGACTATCTTAGGCAATTTTAACATCTGTTGGACTTTTTTTTCCTAAGAAATATGTCCTGTTGTTTAGGTGAAAATAACTTGGGTTAAATCCCATGGTCCTATTAGACGAGAGAGCTGCTAGCAGCGTGGTCATTCCTTCAGGCCTTACTGCTCTCACATAATATCCCTATTATCCCTGCCTTGCAGAACATGTGAAAGAGTACAGGACATCACTGGGGTAAGTTAGCAGTAATGGCACGCTGTGGAAATATCAGACATGGTGTTTTTAATATTTCAGACATTGCAGCCCATGCGTGTAAATGCTTTCATTACTTCAAATTATCAAATATTTTATTCTGTCCTCAGACTGAGTGCTGCATTTATATTGTGTTCTTAAATGTCCATGGCCTATAATAATGTTTCAATTGCAGGCAGGCCTGGTCTGCAGAGCTGGAGTTTGTATGGGGGTTTTCCAGCAATTTGAAGAGATCCTGGCTCAATGCTGCCAAAACAAATTTTCCACAATGTATAGCAACAGGCGGTTATGAATTTTGATGGAGAGTTTAAAAGAGTAATATTAATTCTCACTTTAATATGTCAGAGCTGTGCTTTGGGTATTTTTTTATGACATCACTGATAAGAGCCAGTTTCTTTCCTCACATTTTGTCTCACATTGAGGGAAAAAAGCATTCTAACAGTACTTTCTTTTATGCCATAAGGTTTGCTTAAGAATGCTTGAATTCTGGTTGTACAGTGTTTGCATTGGGTCTTCAGTCTTTTCTTTTCCGCTCTACATTTATCCCTAATTTTCATTCAAGGGTGAAATTCCATACAGATTGTTAGGTGCAGCGGGATGAAATGCTTCTCACTCAATGTAAACTTCAGTGGGGAAGAAATAAATTTAGGGGATGTGCAGTGAAATACAATATTTTTAAAATAAATAGGCAGTACTTTTCCTCCATTACAAAAATGTCTGTGTTGTAGTGACATTTGTTGCAAGATGTTAAGGGTTCCAAAAATGAGTAACTTCAGAAAACTGTTTTACACATCCATAGAAATAAAATCCATTGGGAGGCTAAACAGGAAGATGGCATTTCTAGCTTCAAAACCCCTACGTTGCAAATGGCTGGAATTGGAGGGCGTACTCTGGAAAAGCAGCATGTTAAGTAGTAGGAAGAGTATTTCAAGCAGTAGTCCTCTGGAACATCTGTTGTTGGGCACTGGTTGGGGACAGAATATCAGGCAAGGTGTGGTTTTTGGCTACAATCTCATCAGAGCACTCTTTAATTTAGACTGATGTTGGGTACCCAAAATAACAGAACTGTTTTGCATGGTGTGTTGTCCAGACATGGATTTAAAACAAACAAGCCAAAACTGTTGAATGTCCTATTAGTCTCTCTATAACCGCTTCTGTAAAGTAGTAGGGAAAAATATTTGTTAATATTTTTACAAATAATTTTGTAAATTTATTTGTAAATATTTTTCTTCTAAACAATAATGATTGTGTTTGCTTACAGACACCTGTATTTGTTATGGCTTTCGTTGCCATCTTAGTGCTAAAAAGGACTTGGAGTTGTGGAAAGACTTAGAGAGATCAGCAATTTAATGAGTCATAATGTTTTCAGTAATAAACTTGGAATCCAGCTTGCTTTGCTGTCAGAGGTGGTAGCTAATAAAGCCATTATCGCCATCTGCCAGATCTTGTAGAAATGAGCACGCTACAAAAATGAGAGCACAACATGCATGGATTGCATCAGGTCATTGTTTAGTGAAGGCTCTGACTGTAACTTGTGTGCTTTGCTTCTTTCTACCGGGGCATGGCTGCACATGCCCTTGAGATACATTGCTATTTCCTCTTTCTGCCCGGGGTTTGGAGTCACTGCAGTAAACTCCAGAATTTCACTACAAAGTCATCTCCTCATTTTTTTTGGTTAATGACGTTATTAATGTTTACTGAGTTTCAGTAGATGATTGGCACCTGCCACTTGACTTCTTTAATGTTTGAAAATGTAAGTTCCTAACGTGCCTACATAGGTCAAAGACTAAGCTAGGACCAAGTCAGAGGACCTCAGCAGTCAACTGCCTTCTGTAACAGCCAGACCAAAGCGCACATGCTGCACTTGATCAAGTTGTGTCTGGCAGCAGTTAAATTAATCATGTCAGAGTGTATTTCTGAAGCATATGTAAACTGTTAGGAGTAAGAGCAGAGTGTAAACTGCTGGGTAGGGAAAGCTCCAAAGAGAAGAAAAAAGGCAGAGTTAGATGGGATTCTTTAAGTCAGTGGAGGAGAAACAGGTTATCACTTTTGAAATCAGTACTCGCAGTGTGACTGTGGTAATAAATAACATCTCAGATGTAAGTTCCCTTTCAAGTGTCACCTTAAAGTAAACTCGTATACATTTTATCGATGACGTTTAACCTGAAAACTAAAAATATATAGTATGTTAAATAGCATTGCATCTCCTACAAGGAAAGGAAAAAGCAAAAAGTTTCATATAATGTGTGGAAATGAAAAAAGAGCTGCAGAGCAGTGTGAGTCAGATCAGAAGGCTCTAAGTGGAAGTGGCTTTTGTGGCCTGAACTTGAATTTTATGTAAACAGCAGTCTGTCATCTGCCTCCCAGAAACACAAAACTTACAATAACTTGGCACAGTTCATAATTTCTCCTTTAAGGGGCCTAGTTTTGATACAGCTCAGAGACTGAAGCCTGAAGGTTTTTTATCGTGTCCTAAGAGAATGATTGCCCTGCTGAGAGTTGAGGTTTCACCAAAGCTTGTTCATGGCAGTAAAATATCTTGAATTGATTTTCACCGCATCGAATTTCCATGACTTTGAACCAGGGCTGAGAACTGTTTTACTGGAATGCATAAGAGGGAAAGTGTTGTTAAATGATTCTGCCTCCACTGTTGGGACTGTGGATTCCAGTGGGATTGGGTGGAATACACAGAGAGAAGAATGCAGGAAGCTCTTAGCAATCTTTGTTGATTGGGGTTGATTGGGTTAAAACCTTCCGGAATCATGCAAAATGATTCTGAAGTCAATAAAATACTGATGGAAGGTCGATTAATTTAAAGTACAATGAACAGACTCCTTGTCATATAGCTGGCTCTGTAGCCAATACGCTTTTTCTCAATGGAATTGTGTCAGCATTCATTTCTCTTTCATTTCTGGATATTGTTCTCAAATATTTTATTGTGAAGAGAGGCTTCAAAATTTCTTTTGGAAAAGTTCCTTGTTGGAGCTGCAGCCTTCAGAAGTTGGCTTTATGTCAACGCATCACCTGGTAGTTGTTAAGAGTTTAATTTTCAAAGCTATGATTTCATCTCCCTGGAGAGAAGGCGGACAAAAGGATTCAATGCAACAGCAGATTTTTAGTTTGAGACATAAACAACAAAAAAAAAAACCCAACCCTAAACACTTTTGGGATGAACTCAGACTGGATTAAATTGAGTATTTACATTTAGAAAGTATGACAGCCTGAATGCATGCTAAGCTAAGGGCTTTGTCATTTAAGCTCTAAAGGAGCTGTAGTCAATAATGACCGGTAATACTTTGTTAGGGTAAATGAAGTGGTGCATTGTGTAGGAGTGGGAGAAATGTGCAGTTAATTTTGTTTATATCCAGGTCTATAGTTACTACTGTGCCTGATTTGCTTATGTCCAATAGTGATTTGTTTTATTTTAACCTCAGCATTGAGTTCTTGTTTCAAAATTTGCAAGTGTTATGAAACACCAAAGCCCCGGTCCTGAATGGGCAGCAGTGTCACTATGAAATAAATGCAAGTAAGGGAACTGGGAACTTTGTAGGATGTCCAAGAGATGATCAGAGCAGAGAGGTCTCTGCAAGTGAAGGGTGAGGAACTTGCTCTGGCAGCTCGCTCCAGGATGAGGTTTCTGTAGAGACTTCTAACAATTTTTGATAGTGTTTGAGGAGGAAAAGCCTTGAGAGCAGTCTTTCCTGTGGTCTTATCTCAGGCTTAAGCACAAAGATATACAACCTGTTTTCCTTTCTCCTTTTAAAATGTTGAACTGAACTTTAGAAACCTCAGGAGGGGAAAGCCAAAAAACCAACAACGAAAAAAACCCTGGTGCTTTTGTTTGAGTGCTAAGAACAGGCTTAGACCAGTTTTCATTACCAATATCCATTTGCCTAGTTCCAAGCATTGCAAAGGATTTTTTCACTTGGTATAAATGAGAATTAAATAGAAGTTAAGAAAAAAATTTCCCAACTTAAGACTTTCTTCCCACTTCAAACATTCACTTTAAATTGTGTATTTTGAACCAAATAATGTGTTCATGCTGTAGTCTGACTCCTGACACATCCATTGCTACAGGAAAGTAGTTCATATGTCAATGTATCCCATGCAGGCATGACATTCCTATTTAGTTTTTTCTTTCCCAATTATTTGCTTTCTGCCACTTCTTACTGGATTTTTTTCTAACATTTGCAGGTAAAGTAATATGTGTTCTGCTTTTTTTGTTGTTGTTATTTGAAATGTATTTAAAAGCACAGGGAAAGTCATTTATAAGCCAACTATAAAGAGTATCTCTTCCTAGTAATCTAAATTTCAATATATAAAAATCGAAGAGTTATGTCTTTGAAAGCTTGGCGTGATGAAAACTTGTATATTTTCGTACAAATTCTATAAAGTATGTATCATAGTTGCCTTTGCCTGAGTGGTGGCCGTGTCATTATTCTCTGGGGTGGAAATACCTCGAGTGAACATATGGCAGGAGTGGAACAGGTGTTCTGCAACCTACGTGCATCCTTTCTGTGAGCCCTCATTTTTGCAAAGTGATCTTGCATTGTTTTACTGGCTGGATATGTGTGCCTAGTGAGTCTGATATGGAAGCTCATAGGACTTTGTTTATTTTGCCTCAGCCACAACGAAGCTTTTGCAATTCAGTTGAATTGTGTGGATATTCCTGAGCATCCATTTGATGAGAGTTCTTGTAGATGATCGGTATTTATTTACTTGCTCACATACTCAGGCAGACTTTGGTTTGTGTTCATAAATGCCAAATTTAGATATAATTAGATCATTAAACCTGATACAGTATTAAAAAAGAAAAGTATGTATCTGTGCATTACCAAACCTCCATTTGGTTGCCTGTGTTCTGGCTTCATGGCGCTCTCCGTAGGGATGCTGCACACTGTTAGAATGTTACCTTTAATGAAGCAGAGCTCTTCAGTGACTCAGCCCCTTGCAGCTGATAGATAGGTGCTTCCAACATTGCCCTAAAGAAGGATCTGACTGCAGAATTGGGATCGAGCTGCAGTTTTAAATACCTTTTCCCACCTAGTGCTCTTTCAGCCACGTGCCTAAATTCTGAGAGATCATTCTGGAAATGTGAATCATCTTCCTTACTGATAAGGCTAGATTTTATCTCATTTAAGATTAGCTTAAAACATAGACGAAACACCATTTAAATTCTGTAGATTCAAAGTAGGATAAAACATGTATGAAAGGAAAGTTGGCTGCCAGCAGAATCCAGCCACGTAGTTCAGATCCCATCCGGAACCAGAAGGTCTCCATTTCCAGCATATATAAGGGCTCTGATCTGTTGGGTTTGGGTTGGGTTTGTCTCTGTCAGTGCTAAATCAAAAAATTGTTCTCTGTATTGGCCCCATCCCCTTTGAGGGTCCCCCTCTGTCTGGCCCTGTATGCACAGCAGGGTTGTGCAGCTCCCTGTGCCGTAGGCTCTCTGCATGCACCAGCAATGCCCGAATATGGCTGGAGCTGCGAGGAGAAGGTCAAAAGAAAACCACCCTCCATGCCCTCCTCCTCTCCCTGAGCTCCTCTTTTGTGGTCCTCAGCAGCAGTGCAAAGCGTTCTGTTCCCAAAAAGGAAGTGGGGTACCTCAACTTCCCTAAAGGACCATTAGAAAACTGTAATTTCAAAATGAGTTTCCTGTCCAAGGAAGAGGGCTTAGCACTTGCAAGAACAGTTCTCCACTGTACAGGGCAGACATTTGAGTTTTATGGGGAACAAATAAAACATTCCTCTGTGCTTTACAGGCATAACACTTTCTTAGGCTCTTTAGTTACAAAATGACCTGCTTGCATAGTTATGCCGATGGGTTGCAGAGAATAACACGGCCCAACTGTTCAGCGGTGCCTGACGCAGTAAAGGAGCGGAGGTGGGGGAAGCAGAGGCAAACCAAAAAGCAGTCTGCTGCTTGCAGCCATGCTTTGCAGCCAGTAGTAAACTGTGAGATACAAACAAAACGATTCCTGCTCTAGCGAGGTGGAGGTGGTGGCGTTGCAGTGACACAGAATCTTATTGAGGTCAGTGGGAATGTACGGGGTGTAACCAAGAGCACAGCTTGCCCTTTGGAATGTGATACAGGTCTTCTGTCACAACAGGCAACGTGGGCTAAACCTCAAATGTCTGAGCTGTGGTTTATGAGAAGTATGTGGAAAGGATTATGCCAGCTTAATTCTGTTCTTTGGAGGTGTGGAAAGCATAGCCAGGTTGACCTTACCCTGCTAATCCTGCTTTAAAAATAAATTAATTGTTGTCAGCATGAGATGTTATAAGAGTTACTTTCCGGGGCTTAGACTTTGTGTTCTGTCTTGCCCTATAATAAAGTAAATTGCCCACTTTAAAGAACTCAGAACCAGTGAAAGTCCACCAAAATCCTCGATGAAACTTCACTGTAGAACATCCAGAAGCAGCTGTACGTTTTCCTGTAGATGTCATTGTTAGCTTATTATGGGACTTGTGATGAAAAATAATTGGAGAAGCGTGTTAAGTTCAGTCTAACGAAGAGCCCTGGTCTGTGCTATATCGTATTGCTTAAGATTTACTGTGTGCTGCAGTAAAGGCATGTGGTCACGTGCCCCTTGATTTTGATCTTTTTCATGTTAAGATTACAATCTTAATTGACTTCTATTTGCCTCTAAAGCAAGCTTATGGGAGGGCTTTCTTGGTGTAGTTTCTTATTAAATGTGAAAGCACTCTGAAACACAAGTTCTAACGTTAAAGTTTAGCATGTTTTCATGTTCCAGGTGTATAAAAGGCATTTTAATTTTTTTTCTTTTTCCTCCAAACACTTCCAGGTTTTAGAGAAGGTAATGTTCCAAAAGCAGTGGGGAAACACAGTCTGTGCAGAGGGAGATGAAAGTTTATGGATAATGCAGACAGGCATAGCTTGTAACTACAAAGTCAGATAAAACATATGCTGTCTTTTTTTTCTTGTTCCCCAGACTTGGTTTTAATTAATGATGTTCTTTGCCTAAGGCTTGTTGAGTAGAAGACAGATAAGTTAGCAGGTGAGGCTTCAGCCCCATGCTTCACAGATCCGTACAGGAGAGCAAGTTAATCTTTCCTAATTCCAATAAAAGTCATCATAGTACAGCTGTTAAGCGTAATTTGTCAGGGCTGGACGTTTCTTTGAAGAGGATGATCTACTGGGAGCAAACCAACAAGATTTATTGTTACATTTTCTGGCCAGCTTCTTCTTCAAGAGACAAAAAATCATTAAGTGTAGCATCTGAGCAGTTTGCGTTTGCAGTATCCTAACTTGGATGTGCACTTACATGCTCCCATAATGCTACAAGTAAGGAATTGAGAATAGCAGTTTCTCTACTAATTAAAAATGTGGAAGCGATGCAAACCAGAATTCGTATTTGTGACAGGTTTTAGAAATATCCACCTTTTGTACTTCTGGTCCTCTGCCACCTTATAGGAAAGGGAACTGCGGGAAATAAACACACATAAACTTGAGAAGAGCACAGAACAGTCGAGAACTTTGGAAGGACGACAAAGTAAACATAGTTTAGACCACAGGTCTCCGAGTGTGCATTCTGCCCTCAGTGACTGCACCTAGGAAAGCAAACAATGATTTTAGGCTTAGATATTTCATTGAGAGTATACAACAGCAGTCAGGAATAGCATTATAGCATTCAGATTTATTTATTTATTTTTAATGGATGCTAAGTAACACATTGTGGTCATTAAGAAAAATCACTATGTAATTAAAAGGGGCTTACTTTTTTTCCCAGCGGAAATTCTGGAACTGGCTGGAAATGCAGCAAGGGACAACAAGAAGGGTCGAGTCACTCCTAGACACATCCTGTTGGCTGTAGCAAATGATGAGGAATTAAACCAGGTAAGAAAAAACCCCACCGTGTGAGGGCCAGGATTTCCTTCAGGGCTTTTAAAATTGTCTTTCCATATAGCTGAATTGTAATTCAAGACCTCTGCTTATTGAGCAGCCCACCACGAAACAGCCCATTCGCTCGCTAGCACACTGGCTGTGTAACTAACAAGAGCGCTCAGCTTAATTATGTATTTCAGGATACTTATAATGTGTGAAAATAGAAGGGAAATGCAGTGTGACATTTGCTTGCACTGTTACAACCACTTCTGTTGAAGACTGGATCATTATCATAAACTCTCCGAGGGCTTTATTGTTCGTTTATTTTTTGTCTTCCCCCATAACCAGCTTAGGACTCCATGGGACATATCTTGTTCCTATTGAAGTCTGTCTTGGCAACCCGGGAATTAAGAGTTCTGGAACTCTTGCAAGTCTGTGTCCTTTATAGATTTCAAGATGTCTAATTTAGCAAAAAAGTAATTGGATGTTGTTATTATAGTGCTGTGGTGTCAGCCAGAGGTACTGGCCAGAATTAATGTCCCTTTTTTGTGAGGTGCTGTAAAACAACATCTGATAAGATACCGTTCCAACCCTGTGTATCATGATAGAGCAGAAAAAAATCCTCCTCCTTCTGTTTCTGTGTGGAAGTAGATAATGCTATCCTTTCATCATCCTTTTGTAAGCTGAGAGCCTCTCTGGGTTGTGGTTGGGGAGCAGTAAATGCAAATCAGAAGGTGGGAATACCTGAGAGACTTTGATGTCACTGTTTCTATCTTCTCTAATACTAAATTAGTCCCAGTAAGATGTTAGGAAAAAATAAAAGGTTTGAAGTGGTTTTAAATACAGACCATGATTTATTTCACCTCTGCTTTTAAAGGCTTGAATGAACTGCACACTTTTGAGTATTGATCTGCTTTTCTTCAACTACATAAAGATTTTTTTGAAGAAAGACTTCCAGGTATAGAGATTTGTATAAATGTTACCCTCCATTTGAAGTTCCTTTTTCTAAGCAATATTTTCTGTTTAAAAAATGTCTGCTGAAGGAAATTCAGCAACAGAGACGTGTTGTGTTGCACACAGAGCGGTAGATATTGCAGTCCTGTTCCATGGACTTTGGGGTCCCATTCCTTGAAAAAGAGAGCATCCCCAGCCACAGACATGAGGGCTTTGCAGGGCAGCCTGGTTTCTGGTAGCTGGTAGCAGCCTTCATGGCATGGCTTCACAGCTTAATGAGGAAACAGCTCTTGTGTGAGCTCAAGTGACGTTCATAGTAACAGCGTATGTGCAAGAATGCATATTTCCTATACAGTTACACCTCAGTATATGATTAACTTCAGACGTTTCATACCTTCGTGTCATCTTACTCAAGATAGATGTTGAGAAATGTACCAGAATCAGTTTAAACACAAGACAGTGTATGAAGTTTGCAGTAAATGCCATTTTCTGTTATTGGTGTGTAAATGCTGGAATTTGTCATCTGCAACTTTTATTTTTCTTATTAGCTATTGAAAGGGGTCACCATAGCCAGTGGTGGAGTGTTGCCCAATATTCACCCAGAGCTGTTGGCAAAGAAGCGGGGCTCAAAAGGAAAACTGGAAGCCATCATTACTCCCCCTCCAGCAAAGAAGGCAAAGTCTCCATCACAGAAAAAAACTGTATCAAAGAAAACAGGCGGCAAGAAAGGGGCAAGGAAATCCAAGGTAGAGTAATCCATTTATTTTCAATCCCTAGGTGACGCTCCCTGCAGCTTGTTTGGAAGTTTAGATTGTGGTTAAATATAGTGATTTCAGTAGAAGCACAAGCAAATGCTGAGGGAAGAGTGCTGCCCAATCCCTGCAGTAAGTGGAAGAAGTGGCACATGCCTGCAGGACAGGCAAGTGATGAGTGCTTTACTCTTTGTCAAGTTGTTGGGTGAGCACTGCTGGAGGTGCCAGGAGGCAGAAGAGGGTGCGCGGGATCTCACATAGCAACTGTGAAGATCACTTTGCTATGACTGCACAAGTGTCTGCACTGAGTTAGACAGAGTAAACTTGGTTGGACTTTGTTCGAGTATACTCTAAGGTTGTAAATGTTGAAGAAAAACAGTACTCTAGGTCACTTGCCTTGTAATGGTGTTGGCAGCCATTAACGTGTCAGTCGTGTTTTCAGATGTTGTATTTTTCTGTGGTTAATCTTTTTGTTCCAGGTTAACATAAGACTCCTCTTATTCTAGTTCATTTGCTGAAATTCAGACAGAGTGAAATAGTCCTGAAGTAGGATGCAGTCCTCCTAGAGCAGGTAGCTCAGGCTTTTGCAGCATCAGAGAAATTGTATTAATTGTGGCTACACATGATATCTTTGGCTCAGCTGAAGATGTATATTATAAATGAGATTCTTCCATGCTTAGACTTAGTTTTTGAACTCTGAGTGATCAACAAAACTAACTCAAAAGAAAGGTGAAGTTGAGGGGAAGAACAAGAGGTCCAAAATATGATTTTCTTATGCTAGAAAGCCAAGAAAAACATGTAGCTGCCTTTTTTCCACTTCTAGTTTTAGTTTGCAGGAGTAGGGAATCTTTCTAATGTGTGCATGTGTAACCATGGACATTTTTTTTCTGCAAAATAAGCATTGTAAATCAATATATAATGGAAGTAGGAAGAGAAGTACACACATATTACCTAAAATTGGCAGTGCATTTGAAAACGTTCCCTTCAGAGTCAAACAAAGCTTCTGTATTCATCCCGTATGTCTCTCTTGTTGCTTACTTGGTCGCAATGCTTATAATTTCACTGGTTTTTGAACTGTTGAATTTAATTCTCCCTATTAGAACACCTAGCAGCTGGCATTCCAAGTGCAGTGCTTCTATTAACTGTGCACTAATAATTTCCCTAAATCTGGATTGTTTCACCTGCTTGATTACAAAAGCAGGAAGTCTGTTGCAGGTTTCTGTTTTTCTTCCACACAATAAATTGTATTGTCTCCTTACTATACTGGTATTCAGTTAACAGTAAACTCTAGGGGAACTGAAATGGGACCGATGAAAATCTAATTTTCAAAACATTTGTGTAAAGAAAAGCATGGCAACAGCTCCTAGAAGCACAAATACACCCTTGTATCAGTCGTCTTAGTTGTTCAGCTGCAGATTTAGTTCATCTACTCTGGAAAGGAGTGATAGGAGAAAGGTGGCTGCCTGGTGTTCCACATATGCTTTCAGCTTCAGCGTATGTAGTGTTGAGGCAACAAAGGTTTAAATGAACTCACGGGTAGTCATTCAGTTGACAGAATGAAATGATTCTTGGTACCAGTTGAGTCGATAGCTGCAGCAGTCAATTCACTGTCTTCATGAGACATCCTTTTCAAAGTGTTCTTAATTCTCTTTTTTATTCAGTAAGTCAATGATTTCCTGAAAGTTACCGTTTTTACTTCAGTCATATAATTGAAAGGAAGGAATGGTGATTGAGGGAACTGCCCCTCCACAGTTTTACTGGAGCTAAAGCAAAGTGACCAGACAAGACAAAGACAAAGACGTTCAGCCGATTCCTTACTGGTAGGCAGGCAGAAAGCACGATGTATTATTCTGCACTGTCTCTAAGGAAAGATCCATTTCAAAACAGTATTTCTAAAAGGCCTCATGAAACCTGTGATGGCATTCCTTCACAGAGACAACATGTGCTCTCTGACAAGCCAGTGTTTACCTTAAAATGAGTGTCTGCCTACACAGCAATAGAAACAGAATTTTTGCACACACACCATTAGAAAGCTGTTGCAAGTTTATTTTATCCTTCAACATTTAATACATTCATCCCCTCAGTTGTGTGCAATCATAGGCAAGAAAAGAATACACAGATATGCAGACACTGAGGTCATTTTTGCTATGATTCTTTCAGCTTTTATCAGCCACTGTAGACTAAAAAATAAAATCCAAATGCCAGTGTTTGTAGTGACATTTTATTGCCTGGTAAGCATTTAAGTATGTCATATATCTTAGTGTTATTAAACACAGTTTTGCCCTGAGTCTTGAGTTAACTAATTAACTCTGTTTTTGGAAGAAGAAGCAGGGAGAAGTGAGCAAATCAGCCAGTGCTGACAGCACAACAGAGGGAACTCCTGCAGATGGCTTCACAGTCCTGTCCACAAAAAGTCTGTTTCTTGGCCAGAAGGTACGCTCATGCATTTTTATAAATGAATTCCTGTTTTTCTGTGCTGCTTAGGGAATAGCCCCTCCCACCACCCCCTCCCCTCACAAAATCCAGGTGCAATAGACATTTCTCCACTGTGTGTGTGGAGGTGTGGGATATTCGTTTATGAACACAGAAATTCTCTGAAACAACTTCTAGAACATTTTAAAAATACATAAATGAGTCTTCATAAACCTACATAATTAAATATTCAAATAGAACGAAAGCCTGTGTGCTTGTAATCTATCATGCCTTACTCCCGGACAGTATAAGCGGTACAGCTGAGCTTTTGCCAAAGACAAAATTATTCTAAGAATAAAATGGCTTTTCTGAAGGGCATCCCACCTCATTGCTGATGCGAAGCATGTACAGTTTTTTATCCAAACCTCTTTTAGAGCTTTGTTTAGAATAGTTGTCTCGCGTTCTGTTCTATTTTTTTTTTTATCTTTTACAGAAGTTAATGCTGTGTAATAACAAATGATGCCTTTATGAAAAGCTCTGAGTCCATGATCTTTTTTTCCCTGTGAATATGCTTTGGGACATGGGGTGGCTTGATACAAACACATCTGTTTCAAAAGACAATTCATTTGAAGAGACAGTTGAATAAGTTAATTTGGTCTTTTATCTTGAAATCTGCCTTTAGTTTGCAATACTAAATTTTATTAAGCAAAACTGCATCTTTCTTCTATCATTCAGTAATCAGATCATTGTGTTGTAAGTCATAAAAGATGAACCATTATTGTCCACTGTGGGATGTATCCTCTGACCCGTTTTTATTTCATATTGAAGATGTTCTCCATTTATCCTTCCACAATGTTTGCTAATTTTAACTTGCATGAAAGTAACATTATTTCTTGTAAGACTTCTTGTTTTCCACTGTTGATTGTACACTTAGAGCCAGATTATGAGCTCAGTAGGGTTTTTTTGTTAGGCTTTTTGTTCTTTGGCTACCTCTAGGGGGGTGGTTTAGAATATAATTTTAAAGACATGCAGATGGCTGAACTAGAACCCAAAACTTACAGACTAAGTTACTGTTTGAAGAAAGCTAAGTATGTAAGACTTCTGGGTCTGACTCTGAGCTCCTTGCAGTTACCATAGGAAATCTGTAATAGGAAGTGAGGTCATGTTCTAACAAGAGTGGCCCTGCAGATCAATGGGGCTTTGTGATTGGAGGAAGGGAGCTGTGAACTCCAGAACTGCTTAAAGCAGTGATGAGCAAAGCCTATGTCTGCTGTGGAGCTTTCCAGCAGTATCTTGTATGGGAAATGGTCTTTCTGGCTTTCTCACACTCTTGTGAGTGCAGCCCCAGATCACTGGTGCTTTGTATCCATCCTCACACCAGTTCTTCATCTGTTAGCACTGCATTTTTTACCATTGACACTTCTCACAAATGTAAGAATGTTCAGTATCTTGTTATGTGTCAGTGAAGAATGAAATTCTTGTGTGCTCTGATGTACCCCCAAAATAGCACATTTAGACCAACCTGAATGCTTTCAAGCACTCCTGTTAAGAATGAAAAAAAGACAGCCTAGAATACAAAATCTTTGCCCTGTGGTGATCAAAGACATTTTATTTAGCATGCAAACCAAAAGACATCCCTATTACGCTGGCTTATTCCTAGAGATATTTTAAAAGTATTCTACAGAATACTGTACAATACAACAGTAATTTGGAAAATTGTTTTCCAAAGATGCATTCACCATATGATCAAAATATTTCTTATTTTCTTGTCATTTAAAAAAAAAAAAAAGCCAAAGATAAAATATTCAGCCATGGAAGCAGTGGGACCCCATTGCTCCCTGTTTGGGCTGGGCCAAAGCGTCTGCTGCCATGCAGGTCTGGCAGCCTGGGGTCTCACTGGCAGTGGTGAGGGTTTAGAATTGTTTGTGATGTGGACATCTCAGATAATAGTTTATTTATTTTGGAAATTTAGAAACAAAATGTAACAATTATCTTTAAAAACTGCAAAGACTTTGCATCAACGAAATGCTTTTATGTAGCCACTTCTACATGCATTGATGTTTAAAAAGATAATACTGACTTTAAAATGCCTTAAATTAGTGCCATGTGATATTCGTAAACATAATGACAACAGAATTTTCCTCAGTAGCTGTTGTAGATAACAGTGCTGTGGTTTGATTCCTTAAGCTTCTGCATGGTGCTTACTTTGGGAGTGTGTGAGGACAAAAGGGTGACTGCCTGGCTTCAGGATGACCTCTCTTCCATTCAACATAGCCTCACTTCTAAACGGCATTTCGAGGGAGGGAAAAGCTTTTGGCCTCTCTGGGGTCAGGAAGACATGAGGTGGTTCAGCTCAAGGCCTGGGATATAGGACTCCTGGCTTCTGGATTTGGCCAGTTAAGAGAGGTGGTGGATCACCTCATCTCTCTGTTGCTTTCCCCATTTATGGAATGGAGATGCAACTACACTCCTTACACGGATAGCAGAAAAGCTGAACGTGTTAAAACATTCTGAGCTGTTCAGTTTGAAAGTAAAAATATTCCTATTGATCACAGCTGTTTAATTAGTCTTGTATTTCTGGTCCGTGCGTTCTTAATGGAAAAGTGAGCTACAGTGCAAACTGTCAGACCTGAAGCCTGAGCATTAGAGTTGGGGATTTCAGAAAAATAGCAGCATGTTGGCATGCAAAATACATCTTCACTTTGCACTATAAGGCTCATCCTAGGAAAACTTCCAATAATTCGAAGGTTGCATGTGGATATGCGAGTTGTCCTAGGTTTTTTTTAAGGGTGGCCCTTTAGAGGTTCATTTCTTCTGTCTAAAATAAATGCTCCATGCTGTTGAGTAGTAAAATTGAGTAATTGCTCTATTTAATCCTATGGGACAACTTTGATTTGTGCTGTCCTGTTTGACAGTCAGCTAACAGTGCATTGAGCAGCACGTGCAGAATTTAATAACTAATACTTAGCTGCCAACACAAGTCATCAGTAATGGGCAGCTTTTTAAGCGTTTCATTGTTCCTGTGAAGTTAAAACTTTAATTAGCAGCTGGTTGCTATGTAAATCCCTTCTGTAAGTAGGTGCAGAGATAAGTTAAGGTCTGAAACCAACACCCTACACAGCCAATAAACCTGGGGCAAAAATCTGTAGAACTCGATTAGGGATCAAAAAGATTCACCTCTAAGATGAATGAAATGTGCTTAGGAACATACTAAGATTTCCACAAAACAGTCTTTTGGTGTGTGCATGTATTTTGTTTTTGGATGTTTTTTTATTATTATTTCAAAATTCATAGTTTATTTGATATTTTGGTTTGGTTTTATTTGACTTCCCCCTTTTTTTTTCCTAAACAGCAGTTGCTTGTAGTCAAACTCAAGACTCAAACTCCAGCATGAATAACTCACCAGGTGTGAAGCATTAAAGGACTCTAAGCTATTTGGAAAGCAAGCTTGCTTCGATTTTTATTACAAACTCCCAGACAGACCCATACTTAAAACAGGGCTGAATTACACTCCTTTTTAGCCAGTCACCCTATTTTGAGGGAAGGTAGTTTACTCAGGGAACACATGCAAACTATATGAAATTGCTGACTTTTAAAAAGAGAAAGAAGGTCAGTTCCTGCAATCACGTGAATAAAACGGAAATATTTTTTTCATAAAACTGAAATGGATGAATGTTGGCCTCCTTAAACGACCCATTCATTTGTACTGGTTTCATAACCTGATTCCTGTTCCCTATTAATAAAATCACATACGCATGGAGAAGACATAAAGAGTTAAGTTTACAGAATGTGGGATACAAACCAAAAGATGCAATTCAGTTTTTGATTAGATTAATTGACATGTTTGAATGTATATCTTATGTTTCATATGTTGAATATGTGGGCCTTGGGTTAGAAGGAAGGCCTCACTTAATTTCACTTGGCTTGAAGGCTTTCATAAATGAATGAGAACTTTCTCTTTTGTAATTGCCTTCCATCTGCCCCAATTAGCTGGTCAAGCAATCATTTTAAAGGCATAAGTGTGTTGTAGATACAAGCAGAGTTTGTGATGTAGTTGTCCTGTTTCATATATCAGTAGAAGCGATAAGCCCATAACTGTGCCTGTTTGCAGTTCTTGACCAGTCAGTCACAATGCCAGCAGAACTG